>VHZZ01001735.1:8403-25197 GCA_009801015.1 Silene noctiflora | reverse complement strand
GTTTGTAGCTAGCAATCTCTGTATAAAAGGCAACGAATAATACAATGAAACACACCAATTATTCTCACAAAATTCTTCTTCTTCTTTCTCTCTGTCAAACGTTCATTTACAACAAAAAATCTAAAATATAGATTTTTTTCTAAGATGGAAGATAATTTATTGAAAAAAAATTTAGGTTTAAGTGCCCTGCCTTGTGTATGAAATTCGTGCGTCCGACCCTACATTGTCCGCCCCTACATTGAGGCACTGCCATAAATTATCGTTCTATTGACCATGCCAGCCCGAAGAACTATCATACCTTAGCCAAACTACGCTAGGATCGTGTTGGGCCGAAAACATATGCTACCGTACAAAGCCCAAATTCTGATATAAATAAAGGAGGCCCAAATGACCTTTAGTACTTGAGAAACTTGGGAAGCCGAAGCAAATATTTAGGTGTTGTCTAAGCTAAACACGAACGTGGGCTTTTGTTCAATATTTTTTTTTTTTGGTATTGATCAGGAGTATCCTTAACGACGGTTGGGGCAATTTTCGATCGAGGTAAAGGCAATTTAGTCAATAAGAGTGGAATGTTTTATGAATAAAAATAGCCGATACAAAATATAACTAATACGTATAGTATAATTTATGAGTGTAAGTTTTTGTTATCCGATTTAAAACCTTCGTTTATTAACTCACATGATATTAAATATGACAAAAGAATATGTTTATTTTGACTTATTTTATTCGAATTAAAATTTCAGAGAATAACAAAAAAAACCTACCAGATTTCTTAATATAAATTCAAATGATTAGAAAAGCAGTTGAACAAGCCATTCAAATTTCATTCATCAAATGGTAACTTGATGAACTTTTAATCGAGTAGTGAGTTCATACGTAGATTGAGAAATAAGAATTTTTACATATGAATCACTAAACCAATGGTAAATCTCCCTTTAGACTTATACATCCATTTTATAGCTAAAATGAGTTAAATATTAATTATTAGAATTATTAGATAGATGAAATTCGTACAAAAAAAATAGATGAAATAAACTTTTTTTTTCCTAGATATTATCCTATTGTTTCATCTATGTAAATAGATAATACCTGACCCGTTTTAAATTTTATGGATATTCTACGGTGTACCCTTTTATTTTTCAGTTTTCTAATGTTGTACCCCTACATTTTTGAAATTGTATGGTATATCCCTAAACTTCTTACTTATTCTCTATCATGACCTCCTTCAAATCTCCATTAACTTTATCATTATAAAACAACGTAATTTGACATTTATTTTGACTTATTAATGTTGTATCACCATCTTATACGAAAAACATCACAAATCACTTTTAATAAGCACAAACAATTATTAAAAACCTCCGTTATGAAACATGAAATGATAATGACGATTTGATAAATTTGAGTTAAATTCGTATATTATTTGGCGGGTTAATGATAATTCGGTGAACTAATAAGTAAATGTGTAAGTTGTCGAGTAATTGGAATGATAAATAGACGAATTAATAAATCAATTAAGAAATTAAGCTAGCAAAGACAATGAATAAGGTCATTGTATAGATTAATGTATAAAATTCAGGGGTATACCATAGAATTTCAAAAATGTAAGGGTAGAACATAGAAAACCGAAAAACTCGGGATATACCATAGAATATCCCTAAATTATAAAACGAATAACTCCGTGAATTCATCATTAATAAAAAGATCCATTTTTTTTTCCAGCTCTAGAAGAAATTTATGAATAATTGGGCATTGGATCCCCTAATTGATTAGACAGAAAGATAAATAAATTGATTAGGAGGATAAACAAAAAACATATATAGAATAGCATAGAAGATGGTATTTTTTTCCATTTCAGGAACCAAATCCTCAATTATGCAAACATTATCATAACCATAGTGTGATGGGCGGCTCCAAAAGCCGACTTTGACATTCCTCTCCTATTTCGGCTTCCGACTTATTATCGCAACACCTAATTCAAATACATCCCTTGGCACACTTTGCATGTACCGTTGCCCGAACTATCGGTTCTGATACCACTATTTAATTTGGACATAATTTGAGTTGGAAGATGTTATATCCATGCATCTTTGATCATTATAGTCAAGAGTGACCTTTTGTTTGAAGGGAGAGAAAGAAGATGAACGAAGGCCACGGTCGACCGACGAGTATCAATAATGTATCGTCTAACGATAAAACAACAGAGTTAAGGACAGTTGATATAGCCATATAGGTTATTTAGGAGATAAGAGTAAAGGAGGCCACAGGTAGGTTTAGTGTTGAGTCTGGCCGACTCTAGACTAAGCCAGACTCAGCCTAGTCGACTTTGAACCGGTCCTTAACAGAGGCGGGGTGGCCGGGACGGTTCTAGGGAAGTCTAACCCTGAACTAACCTCTATCCACATGGTGGTAAAGTGGATGACCAAAAATTAGAGGCAGATTTTGAAATAAACAATGAGAAAGAAAGCGAGGTTTAAACTATTTGACTTTGTAAGTTAATATTTAAAACTCAATTATTCTATTAGTGACGCCGACTTACAATATTACCCTTAACATTCGTAGTACTCCGTAGTTAGTATGTCCTAAATTATTTTCTCTATTTAAATATCTATAGGAGGGTAAAACGATTATCCCTTAGATATGAGACGCCACATATATAGAGAGGCAAGTACTCATACCAAATAATTTGGGTGATCGCAAATTCTTATTTTAGACAAGCTATTTCCCGTCTGAAATAAAATGGACAAAATGTTGCCATTTTTTAATGAAATGTAACCATTTAATGACAAAATGTTATAACTAGAGTTGTCACTTTTTACCCTGAAAATGATGTGAAAAATAATGGCAACATGTTATCAGAAAATAACAACATTTTATTGTAAAATGACAACATTTTGTCCGTCTTATTTCAAACGGAAAACAGCCCGTCTGAAACAAGACATGGTGCTCCATGATAGTTTTGAATTGGACGACATGTCATGTGAGACTCATCATCGTACAATCGTACTATACTGTGTTCAGTTTCCGACAATTATTTTGTATTCTCTGGCCCTCGAAACTAAGATGCTCATAATCTCATACTTGCATATGAGTGTGGCACATCATCACTTCATACTTCCATGTTTAACGCAAATTTACTCGCATAGTTGTTCGATGGATTAAGTACTATTCATGTAGGTAGATAAAATAAAAACATAGTGTTTAGAGGGTAGCAATCGGTTAGGCACTCTGTTTTGTCTTATTTATTCATATGGATCGTACTTGACGTCTTGACCCATCGCAAACTTGTAACATATATTTTCCGTCAAAAGGGAGCTTTATTGCTGAACCATTACTTGATATTTGTTGATGTGTAAATTAATCATGGTACTTACTAGCATCATTCATTGAGTATATTGTTTACCTAGTAAAATTTTATTTAAGACGACCATTTTCATCCAAAGGCTTCAGACATCCATATATGTCCATTTTTATGGTCTGTCTGAAATCTTCAGACAAAAATAACCATCATGTTATTTACAAAACAAACATTAGAAAGATTCAAGATAATTGTTATTGGTGTGTTTTATTTTCTTATGTTTTTATACATACGACCTATTTGGTGATATGCGGATTACTTTCATCATTAATAAATTGTAAAATCATATTATAAATTATAAATGATATGGATTAGTATACTTTAAAAGGTTTGACCAACATACTTCAATTAGTAGAATTGATGTATAATTTTCTTTTTGGTGTTGATCAGGATAATCTATTACTCACACATAAAATAGTTTTATGCATGCATGATGAATAATCGCTAATTTAAGAGATAAAAATACTTATCACCCACATTTGGACAACACCAATTTTAACTTAAGACAAATCTCACACTCGAATAAGATAGAGAATTAAATAAAAAAAGGCTATGAGAGATATTAAGTTAAAACAATTTTAAGTTTAGATTTCGTTCTTTTCGACTGATAAGAGTTAAATTGAACTAAATAAAGCTGAACTGAATTGAATTAAATTGAACAGAGTTAAGCTGAATTGAAATAAGTTGAAATTAAGCGTGAAAAACCATTACCTAAGATCGATTATCTTGACGAACAATTATAATTAGACAAATGCAAGTGACAACATGACATAAAGTTAATAGTAGGAGTAAAATTGTACTGGAGTTTTTACGTTTCTACCACGTTCCATATTAATCAAAAAGCCAACAAAAAGGATAAAAATAAAAAGTTGAAGTGGGTAAATAATGCAAATCAAAGTTTTTTGCTTGTGACGGAAACTATCTGTCACAAGCTGAATATGGATAGTGTCTCTCACAATAAGGCAAGTGAGAGGGTAAGTGGGGGAAATGAAGCACCCCATGAATATTGTCACTTGCATATTGTGAGAGAGACACTTTCCGTTTTCAGCTTGTGACGGATAGTGCCCGTATTCGATGAGACCTCTCGAGCAGTATTAATGATTCTACAAGCTCCACCAAAATTTCAAATGATTAACCAAGTTTTATCGCGTGACTTGCGCATGATATTGTTACTAGATTTTGTTGTCCTAGTAAATCTGTCCATGTCAGTCGTCATACTAATTATTCAAAACTCAAATTGGTTGTTTAATTTATGTTTAAATAATTATGGTTAAATCCACGTGGTTTAGCAGCAATTAACGATAATAACTTTGTTAAAGTGTAATTATAATCATCAATTAATTAGGAAGTCATTTGATTAGGCAGCCAGCGTTTAGTGTTTGAGTTAGGCATGGAACTCAATTGATTACGATTAGTGAGTAATAAAGGTGATTTAGTAGTCGTCGGTCATAAAAGATACAATTGTTTTATTTAAACTAATTATATAAAGTGTTGGGACAGCTACCTCTACCGCTCCGTCCGTCACATTAGTATGATATTGTCCGTTTTAGGTAGAACTTTTCTTCTTTTTCAATGTGGTGTGTTGGTCACCCCAACATTATGAAAAGCTCAAAATTCATATGATTAAGACGGATAGTTGCCGTCTGAAATAAGAATTAGTGATTATAGAAATCTCACGTGTTTTTCGAGAAAAAAAAAAGAGTGTTGATCATCTTAGGCTAGCGTTTGGAAGGTGTTTTACTTTTTGAGTTAGGCATGGAACACAATTTGCTTATGATTAGTGAGTAATAAAGGTGTTTTTGTCGTCGGTCATAGAAGATATAATTGCTCAAAATTATTAATTATCAATGTCACATAGACGTTTCACATATATGCCGATAAAGAAGAGAAAGTGAATAAACGGCTTGCAGGATGGTTAGCTAAACGGTTATCTTTAACGGGTAGAAATACCCTTGTTCAATCTACCTTGACTACTATAGCAAATTATAGTATGCAATCGACTAAAATTCCGAGGTCTGTGTGCGACTCTATTGACAGAAAAGCCCACCGCTTTCTGTGGGGTGGTGACGAAAACAAAAAATCTATTCATCTTCTTTCATGGGAAACGGTACAAAAACCGAAGTTGGAAGAAGGGCTTGGAATTGTATCAACTAGACAAGCGAATGCAGCCTTTCTCACCAAGCTAGGATGGAGAAGTCTCGCCGAGCCTTCAAGTTTGTGGTCTCGCATCATCCGTGCTAAATATTGTAATAATCGGTATGATATTGATATTTTCCAGCCTAAAAGCAATATGTCCAATGTGTGGGCCGGTATAACTTCTCAGGCTAAAACTATTGTAAGAGGGACAACAACAGTAGTGAGTAATGGACACATGACAATCTTTTGGGATCACGCTTGGGTAGATGGCCTATGCTTGAGTGACCATATTTTGATTCCTATACCTGAGGATATTCTTGGCGCTACTGTTAACGAGATGTGGGATGATAATTTTGGGTGGAAATGGGACTTATTTTCGAACTTCTACCGCAATTTATTCTTCAAAAAATCGCGTCAATCTCTCTAATTAACGATCCAAACTTAGAAGACACACTCTGCTGGCAAGGTACGTCTTCGGGTAAGTTCTCTCTAAAATCGGCTTTAGGCTTTCTCAAAGGCTATGTATCGTAACGCCCGAATCCCCTACTTGGCGTACTATTTGGCGATTATCGGTTCAACAAAGAGTCCGTATGTTCCTTTGGTTAGCAGCACATGATAGATTAATGGTAAATTTTAATAGAGTTGCTCGAAATATGGGAGACAACCCTCTTTGCCCGAGGTGCAATGACAAGGAAGAAACAACTGACCATCTTCTTCGCATCTGTGATATTTCGGGACAAATTTGGAATTTAGTGGGAATTGATCAAAGTAATACAACATTCTTCAATTCAACGTTTGTAGATTGGCTTTCGAAGAGTGCAAGCAATAATGTGACGGTCTCAGAACCAGATTGGCCTTTAATTTTTGTTATTACTTGTTGGTGGATTTGGAAGTGGAGGAACAATGTGTCTTTGGCCGAGCAAATGACAATCCAACGAACCCCAGGGAGTTTCTCTATCAACAATTTGAAACAACTAAGAAGGCCTTTGATAAATTTGATATCTTCATCCCGCAGCCTAGAGACCCTCATTCAGAAATATATATCCGTTGGCTCCCCCCACCCCATGGGTGGATCCAGCTGAACATAGATGGCGCCTCGAAAGGGAACCCGGGTCCAACAGGAGGGAGAGGTGTGTTCCGAGACGAAACGGGTAATTTCATCACTGTTTACTATTTATCATGTGAAATTTGTTCGTCGATGAAAGCGGAATTATTGGCTCTGTTAGCTGGCCTAGAGAGAGCGGAATCTTTGAAGGTTATAAAACTCATAGTTCATATGGATAACTCGCCTTGTGTTGATCTAGTCAATCAAGATCAGTTAGTCAGTAATAATCTTAAATTCATCGTCAGGCAATGCAAGGAGTTAATTAAAGAGACACAGTGGTCAGTCAGGGTGGAGCATACTCATAGAGAAGCTAATCGAGCAGCTGACTTATTAGCTAATCGTGGAATACACTCTAGTACTATACCATCTTATTTAGATTTTCCTTCTGCTGATTTACGTTCTGTACTTCGGGATGATATTTTTGGGGTACCCATTCCCCGTGTAATAGCTAGTAGCTAATCGTCGGGGCTAATCCCCTCATATGTACCCAAAAAAAAAACAAAAAAACATATATGCCGATAAAAAGGATAACGTTGATCATCTTATATGGTTTAATATTTGTTATTTGAGGTTGAAATTAAATAGAGTAATTTTTAAAGTGATCCCGAAAACATGCTAGAAAAATTGGGAGAAAATTAAAAGAAACACGACATAATACGGCCTCTTGAAAGGCTGAAAATGGAGTGTTATAATACACGGTTTTCGAGATTTTAGGGTTTCGGACCAAAAATGTCCGTAAATCACAAGAACGGTTCTCGGGTCAAACAAAGCTGCCTCAAAACTTTTGAGGAGAAACATATAACATTTGAGGTTGTTGGTGTGCGATAAACCAGTCTCAGACGAAAATCGAATACTCGTTGAAATTGTTTTAATAAGTGTTATTTGGTGTTGAAATTGAACATGGTAACTCTTGAAGCGACCCGGGACACGTGGTAGAAAAAAACGGGAGCGATAGAAACACGACCTGTTACGACCTCCGAAACGGCTCAAATTGAACTTTATATATAAGTTTATAATACACGATTTTCGGCATTCCAGGATTCTAGAACAAAAATGTCCATAAATCGCACAAACAATTTCTAGGGCCAGATAAAGCGGCCTCACAAATATTGTGGAAAAACGGATGACATTTCCCGTTGTCGGTGTGTGATAATTAAGTGAGAGACGGAAATCGTATACTCGTTAAAAATAGTTGAACACTATTTATTTGGAGCTGAAAATAAATAATGTAACTCCAGAAGCGACCCCGAATACGTGGTAGAAAAATTAGGAGAAAAAGAAAGACGCCTCGGAACGGCCTCTCGAACGGCTCAAATTGAAGTGTGTATATAATACATGTTTTTCAGGATTTGAAGAATCCGGAACAAAAATGTCCGTAACTCACGCGATTGATTTGTCGGGTCAAACTAAGCGGCCTTACAAAGTTCGGGGAGCAACAAAGGACATTTGAGGCTGTCCATGTGCGATAAAGCAGTCTTGGGCGGAAATCGGAGACTCGTTAAAAATGTTTTAATACTTGTTATTTAGGGTTGAAATCGAATAGAGTAACTCCTGAAGCGACCCTTGACACGTGGTCGAAAAATCGGGAGAAAAATAAGCATGACCCAGTATGGCATTCCGAACGGCTCAAATTGAAGTGTATGATTAAAGTGTATAATACACAGTTTTCGGGATTCTAGAACCTCGGAAAAAAATGTCTGTAAATTATAAGAACGATTTCTCGGGTTAGTCTAAGCGACCTCACAAATTTGAGAAAGAACAGTGGACATTTGAGGCTGTAAGTGTGCGATAAACAAGTCTCGGGCGGAAATCAGATACTCGTTAAAAAATGGTTTTACATGTTATTTGGGGCTGAAATTGAATAGGGTAATTTTTAAAAGCGACCTCGGAAACATGCTAAAAAAATCTGGAGAAAAAGAAACACGGCCCGATACAGCCTTCCGAACACCTCAAAATGGAGTGTAATACACGATTTTCGGAACTTTCGGGTCCCGAAACAAAATGTTCGTAAGTCACACATATGGTTCTCGGGTCAACCAAAGCGGCCTAAAAATTTTTAAAGAGCTACGAATGATATCTGAGGCTGTCGATGTGTGATAAATCAGTCTCAGACGAAAATTGATTACTCGTTAAAATTAGTTTAATATTTGTCATTTGGTGCGGAAATTGAACACCATCTATTAACACTCAAGATCATATATAAATGGATCACTTAAAGAATTGACTAAAATAAAGGGGTTCGACTCCTATCGATGGAAGTGAAGTAAACCTCTTAGCAAATAATAAACGTCCATCGTCATTTATTTTATTTCAACAATACAAGTAATTACCCTAACTAGTACAGATCCCGCGTCACTGCGCGGTATATAGAGTTTTTATATTTTAGTGTACTAAATTTGCACACCATAAATATTTAATATTTCTCTCTTTTGTATTTTGATATGAAACAAAAAAAATTGAAATGGAAAACTAATCAAAGAGAATTAAGTTAAGGTGTGATTTTTTTTTAAAATGAATTTTTTTGTCACTAAACTAATAATAAAAACTAAATATGTGTCAAATTATTATCTACAGTAATATATTATTGCATTATTAAAAAATTTAGGAACATCTACAGTAATATATTATTGCATTATTCAAAAATTTAGCAACATCTACAGTAATATATTATTGCATTATTCAAAAAATTAGCAACTTATAGTTTATAGTTTAAAACCAAGTTTAATTTATTTTAATGAAAAAATTATAATTATGAATTTAATTAAATGATTAGAGTTTAATTATAAGAATATATTTATTGAAAATATAATAATGTAATGAAATAAAGTTTTACTTATTGCCGTATTTAGCTAGATGCCTTTTGGAGGGAAAACTAAGAGAATTTTTATTCTCTTAGTAGTAAGGGGATTAGAGAGACAAAACCGTTTTGCATAATGAGAGTGTATCATCAAAGCACTAATAGATATCCCTTAATTACTTTTAACGTTGGACATTATGCAAACATAACCGATGAACATTGAATGGTTTTAATACGATAATAATAATAAATTTTAATTTAATAACTTGAGTGAAATTCACAAGCACTCGGGTTCAAGTCTCACCAAAACAAATTTTATGAAGTTATTATTGATAGATGAACCATCTCAACCAAAACCTTAAGGTGATGGTTGAGGCCCAACTATTATAAATATTCCTATTACGCTCACTCACTCGAATGCCCATTGGGCTTGAAGAGAGTGGTTAGTGCACAGGCTCCCCCGTACCATGTGCTGAGGTTCCACTTCGTAAGTTTTTGAGGAGTTTTGAGGTTGTTAGGATTCGAACCCGTGACCTTCGGTCACGCTGGCTCTGATACCATAAACGATATGATTTTCCCCTTGATATATTTGCTGTTTATAGGTTAGCTGTTTGTATGGGATCATATCCCATATTTTAGGATGATTATCATTTGAATCCCCACAATCGTGGGATCTGTTTTAGCTACATTAGGTATATTTGTAACTATATATGATCATATCCCATATATAGTTACAAATATACCTAATATAGCTAAAACAGATCCCGCGATTGTGGGGATTCAAATGATAACCATCCTAAAATATGGATATGATCCCATACAAACAGCTAACCTATAAACAGCAAATATACTGGAATAATTAATACAAGAATATTAAGGTGATGGTTGAGGCCCAACTATTATAAATATTCCTATTAATTATTTACAACCTGAGTTTATGTCTTCTAAACCTCAAATAGTGGCTTGCAACTATCACGTATATTCAGGTTTATCTATGCTAGTGCGCATCTAAAATAGCGGATGAACTCGATAACATAGGTGGTACAAATACATTTTCCAATTGTCATTGTCCCCCCATTACTTCATCTACAAAAGCCACCCTCCCCTCCTACAATCCCTTTCACTCCAAACTCCCCTGTATCTCTTCCCATTCATAACATTAAACATCAAAAAACCATGACAGCAGACCTCAAAAACTCTCCACAAATCCCAGACTGTTACTACCAAAACGACCCCGTTTTAATCCGCCCCGACCGCCCGACTCCTAACCACTCCCTCTACTTATCAAACCTTGATGATCAAAAGTTCCTTAGGTTCACCATTAAATACCTATACCTCTATGAAAAAGCTGTATGTGTAGAAAACCTCAAGTTTTCGCTCTCGAAAATTCTTTCGGATTATTACCCATTAGCTGGGAGACTAAGAGCTGCTACAAGCAATGAGGGTGATGATCAAAAACTTGAGATTGATTGTAATGGTGAAGGTGTTGTTTTTGCTGAGGCATTTCTTGATTATTCTGCCATAGATTTCTTAGAGTTTTGTGCTAAACCAAATGTTTCATGGAGGAAACTTATTTACAGAGTTGATGCTCCTACTTTCTTGGATGTTCCTCCACTTGTTGTTCAGGTTTAACTACTTATGCTTCTCATTTTCGAGTTTTTGCAAATTTCCGATAAGACCGTTGTATGACGTATAACTTAATTCATTTGTAGATTGTTATCGTAAAATGAGGTACGTAAACTATTATGAAACCCTCGTACGCCGAACATTGTTCTGACATGCATGAGACCAACTCTTAAGTTCTAGGATAATAAGGGTGGTATTAAGGGTGGAGCTAAGGGAAGGGTGGTCGCCTTTGCTTGAAGTTGAAAATTTCGAACTTTTTCATTAAAAATTTTGAATTTTTTCGAGTTCAGCTTATAGTGACATAAACTTTTCATCGCTGTTAAGTTCAAATTCTGACTCCCCCATGTGGTATTGCCAATGAAATTCTTATTCGCTCCTTGGTTCTAAGAAAGTCTATAAAAACCTTCTTTTCATCGTAAAGTAACAATTCTCGACAGAATTTTAATCTTAAGTTATTTAGAAACAATCTTTTAAATGTTAGTACAATAGTGAAGTTGTGTACATACAACACCTCTTACCATGCAATTTACGGGAGCTTTGAGACATCGGGTACCGTTATTTTTGTTGTATCATCACTGAGACAAAGGAAAAATCTGCCTATCTTGAGTTGTCATAGTGAAAGCAACTTAAGCTTTTGGCTCCAATTCATCATCTTTTTTTTTTTGTTGCTTCATGTAAAAACATCTTGACAAGTTGCTACTCGAGTCTCAAATATCACATGATTTTATTCTCTCCCAAAAAAATTCACATGCTTAAGCACTTAACCAATTTTGTCTTTTCATTAACATTTACATATATCACTCTCATTATTATCCAATTCTTTATCCTTAATATTGGTCACCCCCAAAATTTTCCTATGCACCCTTAAATGCATGATTTTAGTATCGGTTGCAACACCGATATGTGATCGAGTTACAAGGTTTTACCTGTTACTTGTCTTACTACAACCTATGGGGGCTTTTTGGGGGCAATATATTAACCATATTGTTAGGTAATGAGAACTGCAAATGTTAGCTAGCTTATATTAATTAGCTGGTAATAAAGTTATGAAATGTGACATTTCTGACCTGGTTCAAACCCCTTACAACATATATATTTGCCTTTTACCGTAAGAAAAAGAACAAATAGGTAATGAGAATCGATACTTGATCATCCAAGAACTTAAACATCAAATTTGACGCGTAACAATTTAAGTTGGTACGAGTATATATCAAAATATAATTTTATATAAATTTGACACTTATCAACTTCAAAATTAGTCTATATAGGATAAGAAGGGTAACATATTATATTCTCAAATGATAAGATTATTCTTTGTGGAAGGAAATTGTAGGATGATTAATAATTTAATTAATTGAAATAGTTGGGTGATGAGAGTGAGATATTCCACACTAAAGCTAGTAAAGCACTTTTGGTGATTAAAGTGATGCAAACGGGAACAATGATAAACTTTCTGATTGAAAGTCTTAAAGAAGTCATCTTTGTTCTTTTTACTCCTTTGATCATATTCAAAATCATGACCTTAAAGCATTGGATGTCCCTACACTTTATATGACAAAAAAAATTGGCAATACCCTCCAATTTTTAATGCCAATCCCACTTATTTTAAAGACGGTTTTATATACCAATCAGTTTAGGTGTCCGATCATGTCAGAGCTAGCACCATGACACAAGTCTTAAAGACCGTTAAAAACCATACTCTTTATATATGTGGCATATTCCGAAAGTAATATAATGAACATTGATAAATTCTGAATGTCAATAACTATATTAAACTTGTTCTATATATTATAATATCGACTTATAAAAGATCAACTGCTTTAACACTATCATTTTGTTAGTGTGATTGGATGATAAGCTTAAACTTAACCTGGTGGTTAGAATTTCAAGATCGGTTTTATTATCTAACAATATTGTTTTTCTTGTTTGCAACTTCATGTAGGTAACTAAGCTCAATTGTGGTGGGATGATCATATGCACTTCATTCAACCATTGTATTTGTGATGGCATTGGTACATCACAATTTCTTAATGCATGGGCTCAAACGACAACAAATCCTAATTATGTTCTACAAAACGCACCGTTTCATAGTAGACAGTTACTAAAACCTAGGTCCCCACCAAAAGTGACTTTTACCCACCCTGGTTTTACTACTTCCACTCTTGACCTAGACCAAAATGACGAATTTGCCCTCATCAAATATTTACAATCTCAACCTCTTGTTGCTACATCCATAACTTTTAACCCTTCTCAAATCCTAACCCTAAAAAGAAATATCATACCATCTGTGAAATGCACCACATTTGAAGCCCTAGCCTCACATACATGGAAATCATGGGTTAAATCATTGAACTTGTCACATTTGCTCAAGGTAAAACTCCTTTTCTCGGTTAATATCCGTAAAAGAGTAAAACCAGAGTTACCTCAAGGGTATTATGGGAACGGATTTGTCCTCGGGTGTGCCGAGACAACAGTGAAAGAGCTAAGTACCAAAAATGTATCACATGGTGTGAAGTTGGTGCAACATGCTAAATCTTCTTTGCATGATGATAACATAAAATCCATGATAGATTTATTGGAGGGTAAAAAGGTAAAAACAGATTTATCCACAACATTGGTTATTTCTCAATGGTCTAAATTGGATCTTGAACATTTGGATTTCGGATCCGGTCCACCAGTACACATGGGGCCATTAACAAGTGATGTATATTGTTTATTTTTACCTATAGTTGGTGATCCTGAATCTATAAGAGTTAGTGTTTCTCTACCTTGTAGTATGGCTGAAAATTTTGAGTTTTATATGACTCAAAACATGGATATGGGTAATGATTTAGGTTCTAATTGCTATTATGGCTAAGAGAAATTAGGGTTATGGTTAATGTAAGTTTGTAATGCACCTTTATATTTACAATTTTCCTAGCCAGAATAAGTTGAGGTTGCATTCTATATAAAGGAAGTGTTATTGTTAGTCTCCTTGTATTTTAATTTTGTATCTTAAATGTGGTAAATTTCTACTTTTAGCGTCTTTTTAAGATTACAAATTCTTATTTAAGACGGATAAAAGCAGAATGCAATAGGAAAAATCAACCGATTTGTCTTATATGCACAAGTGAGCTGATACTTAACTTTTTTTAATGTTAAGAGGATACATTTGTCTTAAACGACGCTAATTTAAGACGAGAGACCAATTGACAGAGCCAGATTATTATTATTATTATTATTATTATTATTATTATTATTATTATTATTATTATTATTTATTTATTTATTTTTAATTATAAAAACGCAACTTTTATTGATAGATCAAAACAAATTAAAGTTTACAAAAAATTGTTGGGCAATCGAGACACTATTTGGACTCCCACCCCCTTAGCTATAGTAAAGCTAAGTCGAGTTAAAATAAAAGTAGCAGCACGTTCCCCGGCATCCTGCGACATGGAAAATTTCTGAATCCGCTTGAACAAGGTAATAGCATCCGCCTCCAACTCCCCAAGGACGAGAAAAAAAAGGTGAAAATTAAAGGTTTTAATAATGATATCCTAACTTTTCTCGGGTTTATCTTATTGTTCTACTTTTTTCCGCCCTCTAAATAGAAATTTAACTCCATCACTAAATGAAAATCTAAATTAAAAAAAGGTGAAAAAGAAAGAGGATGTAAAAATGGCCAAATGGATTGGATGAAAATCTTAACCTACCTATAATTCATTCATCACTCAATATTTTTTCTTTTATTTTAAAAAATTATAGAAACATTTTGTATTAATTAAGATGGTGACGTGTCAATTCTACAATTAGTTTATTCCTAAGTTAATTTCATCATTTATTAACTTAAAATAACCCGTTTATTATCTTATCGATCTATTACTAGTATGGATCCCGCGCATACATGTCCGGTATTTATAGGTCATTTAGTTTATAATGTATTATTTATATATTTAAAATTGATATTATTAATAATTTTTCATATTTTAATATGAGGATAAAAAATTGAAATGGTAAACTAATCAAAAAATTGATTAAAATAATAAAATGTGTATTTTAATAAAAAAAATTATCAGAAAACTAATGATTTCAATTTATAAATTTTCTCAAATAATTTTATAAATTTTTTTGGTTGCGAAATTAATAATATCAGTTCATGAGTTTTTTTAATATGAACTAAATACGTGGTAATTTTTTATACAAAACTAATAATATCAATTTATCGATTTTTCATCTACGAATATTTAGATTTATACCAGTTTTCTTTTATTTTTTATTAAAAAATTATAATGATTAAAGATTATATATTAATTAAAGATAATAGGTTTAATAAAAACATACTCTTATTTCCTAATTTAACCAGATTCTTTTTTGTGGGAAAATTATTATGAACTTTTATTTTCTTAGTACTAAGGGAGATTCTTCCACGGATGATAGATGAAAGTCATAAGATCAAACCCGAATAATTTTGTGAACGACACATGAATACGAGTAGTTAAAGTGGTTGATAATTGCAGATATAGGTTCATTAGATTCGAATACGTCCATCGTATTAGTGAAATGGTCGTCCAAAGAACGTCGGCAAGTAAATTTTATGTCAAAAGTAGTGAGAAATGTAAAAACATTGCTTTATTTCGTATCCATCGGAATCACAAGATAGATTGCGTTGCCCATTGGAATCTTTGAAGTTGAAGGTGCTTTTCCTTGCTTTCTTTCTTATTTGGACACCACCCATTGTTGTCCATACAAAAGTGTGACTTCAAATCAGGTTTTTTTTTTTGTAAAATTTTCCCGTGAAGAGGTGTACTTGCGCCATTACAAAAATCGATAGTACAAAGTTCGGTTATAAAAGGTGGGGTATATTAATCCCAATCAAAACATCCGGCACGAACACTAGTATCCTTGACGGGAAAATGAACAATGGCATCCGCAACTTGGTTGGTCGATCTCCTCACAAAGATAATCTCCAAATGAGGTGAGCCCACTAATAGCTCCCTACACTCAAGAATGATGTTGTCAAAGGGACCACAAGGAGAGTCCGCTTTGACAATAGCATTCAGAGCATTTATGCAATCCGAAGCAATCACAAAATTATTTACAAATAGACTAGCGCAGCGTAATTTTTCCCTAATGGAAAGTACCTCACAAATAAACGGGTTTGAGCGCCTTGACAATAGCGTTCTTTCTATAGCTAAATACGACTATAAGTAGTCTTACATAGAATGTATGTAATTTACTCACTCTGAGCGCGTGAAATAATGCCGATATTTTTACTAAAGCTCTTGGTGCCACTCAGTTTGCATTTCTATTGTTCAAGTGGGAGTTCGAGATCCTCGCGCTCCCAATTAAGGGGAAGTATTGCGATATATATTTTATTAGCTTGTGATAAAGTTTGCATATATTTAAAATGTAACACCCCCATACACCAAGGTGCCTTATCAAGGACTACCCCAATGTATAAGGGTGCTACCATCTCGGTTACCCGAGGTAGTGCACATCATCGTAACCATAATGAAACGTATTAAAAAGAAATAACTTTAGTTAAGTAATTACAAGTCTCAAAGATAAATGCAACTCAAATCCAAAAGATGACAAAATGTAAAGTGACAACTATTCGGCTGAAGCTAGACAACAAAACTGATGGTGACTCAGCCCTGTCCAAACCCCGCTAGCAACATCAACAACCATCATTACCTGCTAAACCAACTGCTCACCATCCCGAATGGATCGCCACAGTTTTGAAAACATAAAACAGGGCCAGTGGTGTGAGAAAAAGTTTAATACCGCAAG
>VHZZ01001734.1:95253-109452 GCA_009801015.1 Silene noctiflora | reverse complement strand
GCGAGCTATTATCGATGAAGCTCTTTCATATTGTTACGCATACCTCTCCTTCGAATAGTTAATTGGAGCGCCTAAGAATCGTCATTGTGACTGGATGAAAGGAAAAAGGTGTAAGGGGTCGTGTTTATAAAGATATGTCACTTGACATGCAACATACAGCTCATACATATGTTCTTTTTAACGATGACGAGGTCCAGCCTTCTTAGATCACGAAACACCAGCGTTATATTAGGGAAAACACCCTAATAAGACCGAAAAGTGGTATGCAAATGAGCATAACATGAGTTTTCATGAGTGGTTTAAGGATATTATTTACGATGATGAAAGCCCATATGATGATTTTTACTCATCCAGATTACAACATATTGCTCTCGGTCATAATGCTCGTGCAACTTTTTTATAACGGGTATGTGATCAATAGTACACTTTCTACACCAGCGATCAAGATGAGTTGAGCACAACGCAAAACAGTGGAGTTTGCTTAGAATCTGAGGCAATGTACTATGCTAGTTCAAAGGATAAAAATCTTTTTTTGGGTACAATGAAATATTATGGAGTTATTCTTGAAATATTAGTTTTAGATTACATGAATTTTGCGATACCTCTATTTCGATGCAAGTTGATTGACAACAATAATGGTGTAAAAAAGGATGATTTAGGATTCACATTAGTAAATTTTGATAAGGTTGGAAACAAGGAGGATCATTTCATATTAGCATCACAAGCAAAATAAGTGTAATACCCGTCCATTTGGAGGACCCGTTGACCGTCCCTTTGGAGGACCCATTGACTGACCTTAAGGACCCGTTAACCGACCTTAGTTGACTTGTACGACCTTGAACGTACTACTCGTTGTCTATGGACCTAGACTCGACCTAGTGTGGGACACTCGGTCGAGTGTGGGGCACTCGATCGAGTGCAGTTGACTCGGTCGAGTTTGTTAGTACTCGACCGAGTGGGTGGCTGACAGCGTAATAATATATTACGCAATTGTCATAACTCATCGACCATTTTCATTTCATTCTTATTCATCCCTTTGCTTTCCACAACCCTAGATCTGGGTATTCCTCCTCTACCTTTTACCCTTAACCTTACTAGAATCTACCCGGTAGACCAACATGGGAAATGGATATATATGTCGACTCCGACCTAGTTGTCCAATCGTCCACTAAGGTAAGTCATCTTCACCATATTTCGGTTTTAAGTTAGGGTTATGGTCGTGTGTAATTTGGTTGTACCATCGTTGTAGGTGTCGGTAGCGGTGTATCGTGACCGTGTATGCGCTGAATGACATTCCTTGGATTTGCTTATCAAGTATGGTTTCCCTACTCAGTTGCCTGTAGAATTTATATGCTTAATGTGACGATCTTTATGCTGGATACGTTTATTGTATATGTTGTGGTTGTTTTATATGGTGGGTGGTGGTGGTTGTTGGTGTTGGAGTTGTGTTTTGTGAGCCATTGTGAGAGGTGGTTCACCCCCCATTGTTTGCCCCTTGCGTTCCCTCAGCATAAGGGTGATGTGCACATTAAGGAACTGGGTTTGGGCTGCGGTCCGGGGATTTTGGTGGTAAGGCTGCGGTACCCACTGGCAGGGCTACACACCTCGGTGTGTAGTCAGTTCGGTTGTGATAGAGATGGGTAATGGAGGTTGGTGGATATCGGTTGTTATTTATGCATTATACTTTATATATTGTTCTACAGCTGACTGACCTCGTTGTTTTGAAACTGCGATGATCCATTTAGGGATGGTGAGCAGGTTGTCTTGCAGGTGTAGTTGCGGTGTTGGATGCTTATCTATTTTGATGTTGCCTTGGGGATGGGAGGTCGCTGAGTAGAGATGTCAGTAGATGTAATAGTGTTACCAGTTGTAGTCTATCTTGTTCTGTATAGTTTTATGCTTCACCAGTCTCTTGTAAATTGTATAATAAATAATGTATGTTCTCAGATGGTCGATTTGATATGTACTTGCATCGAATAACCGAGATGGTAGCACCCTTGGTTATCAGGGAAGGTCTAGAGAAGGCTCATTGGTAAGTGGGGCTGTTACAAAGTGGTATCAGAGCGACGATTTTGAAACCTATAATCAATGAACCAAATGAACATAGGGAGTCAATTAAAATGAACCCGGTGTATGTATGCTGGGAGCCCCTTATTTGGTTTTGGGTAAGAAGGCGCCGTCATTCTGGAAACATGGCCCCAATATGATTAAACCAGTAAACTCGGGATGGGGTACTGTGTTGAAGTTTACTTGTGTGCTCTATGCTAAACATGTTTTTATGTGTGAAGTTGTGTATACCTTATATGTTTCCGAGTGCCTGATATGGAGTATCAATGGTGGATGTTTCCATAGGAGTAGGTGTGCAATAATGGTGCAAAGTAGAGAATGTGTTGATGTAGTTGCTGAGTTGTTTGAACTGATATGTGAAAGCTACAGATGTAAGGCTGCCGAGTATAGATGCGTGTTTTGAGTTGATAGACAGTAAAGTGCCCGTAATTTTAATGTGTTGTATTCTAAATATATGTTAATGGCTAGCGAGGTAACGTTAACTAAGTGACGAGTTCTGGGACGCTCCTCGGACGACGAACGACATATTTTATTAAAGGAACGACTGATATTGACAACATAATCATTTCAACTGACTCTTAGGGGAACTCAATCGAGTACAAGGTCGTACTCGACCGAGTCAAGGCTACTCGACCAAGTGCCAAGGATACTCGACCGAGTCCGTAAATAGGCAGAACCTGATTGAATCTGCCATATTGGACACTCGACCGAGTACCTGGGACTCGACCGAGTGGAGGACATTCGACCGAGTGCGGTTCTTACTCGACCGAGTGCCCAAATTAACGCAGAAACGTGTGTTCTTAATTTTCACTTATAAACCCCTTTCTTCTTCTTACTTTCAACACAACACAACAATAACTCCCTTTCAAACTCTCTCAAATTGTTTTTCTCTCATCAGAGCTTGAAGATCTTGTGTTCTTGCGCCCCAATTCTGTCTTAATCATCCTTTCTTGTTCATCCTTTTCAATTTGCAGGGTAATACTATTCTTATTAATTCATTATGTTTTTGTAAAAAAATCCCCAAATTAGAATTGAAAGCCATGATTCTAAGCTTAGATTTATGTTGTAAATGATGGTTGAACTTGTTTTAGCTCTTGTTTTGATACTAGAAACTGAAATTTCAAGCCAAAACTTTTGATAATTGAATTCTAATTTTTCTAGGGTTTCACTCAAAATTTGGTTTTTGATGCTTCTAATATTATTTTATGTCTAGAAAAGACCATAGGATGCTAGTGCCATCATGTTTTGCAAATGATTTTGAGTATTTTGAGCGAAAAATCCGTCTTAAAGCTTCACTTGTCTTGTTGGAAGAAAACTGAAATTTTATTTTGTTTACAATCCTTGAGCCCTTTATTTTGTTGTCTATGGATGTCATTGCAGCATGCTGATAGCTAACACCAACCGACCACCTACCAAGAGGACTAGGGCCGAGAGGGGGTAGGGAAGTCACGGTCCGACCGTTCCACCCGTAGAACAATACCCATCTGTGGAATTTGTTGATTTTAGGAAATGGGAGACCTTTATATCCTTGTTGACTCGCACCATCCGGGCTACTAGGTGCGTGGACACGGCTATATTGGTGGAGTTGGGGATTCAGGCAGATGTGAGGCACATCTTCGAAACCTTAGGGTTAATGGGGTTGTACCGGTTGAGGAAGAACTCTTACGAGTTCCTCACTTTGGAGTTCATGAGCTCCTTCACTTATAATAAGGATACGAAGACTTGTCATTTCGGGGTAATGAACCGGGACTTTGACTTGACCATGGAGGATATTGCCGAGGCCTTGGGAATTGAGAAGCCTACCGCGGACCACTACTTGGATATGGCCAAGGAGTGTCGGGCTAGTGAGTACCTCTCTTTGTTGACCGGGATGGCGGTCAATGTGAGTGTCATGCTAATCAATGATGTGCAGCATGTAACCTGTAAGATCTTTATGAGGATGATGACTAGCTTATTGTATAGGCGGAGTGATGTGAGTAAACTCAACTCCCATTAGGTAATGTTATTGATGTCCTATTTTGAACCCAAAGAGGGAGGCGAGGTTCTACTACAGTACACCGGTGATCGTGTGCAAAAGCCTAGTTTTTACGGCCCAGTCACCCCACCGTCACCTTAGTTGTGGGGCCATAGTGACCCGGCTAGCTCAAAAGCTGGCCAATTTCGAGCCTTCTCCCGACTTCCCTTCCATGTTCAAGAGTGTACCGGCTTTGGATAAGGACTACTTCCTCCGCCAGAGGCCGCTTCGGGTGTTGGATGATAAGACCTTGGCGTGGAGGCTTAGGGGCACGTTGTGGATGAGGTTGCTCGATCCGGCAAACCTTCCGAAGACTGAGCATTTGGGGGAGTGCACCGATTACATGGAACCGGAGGACCAGACATACTTCATTCTAGGGCACGTACTTCATGACATGCTAGAGCCGACTCTAGCTTCTAGCAAGAGGAAGGAGACCCAAACTACTCGGGAACCCAGGGGGACGAGAGCTACACAAGGTGTACATGAGGAGATCCCATATATACCCCAGGGGGGCCCCATGTACTAGTATCCAGGCTATCCCACCGTGCACGATCCTAGGATGCAGATGAGTGAGCTGACAGAGCGGTTGTCCAACACCTTGGTGTTGGGCCTTTATGAGATGACTTAGCAACAGGGTATTGGGGCGGGGCTTGCTCAGCCGGCACAGTGGAGGGGACCCGATGATGACAGTGGTGTTTTCCACTACTATGGGGTGGACCGTGCTTCCTGGGGTGCACCGGAGAGCTTCGGGAGGGGGTGCTTCACTAAGACATGGAGAGATAACTATGGGAGCCAGCTTGATGACCAGGGGCGATGGCTTGGGGGAGAGTATGGTGTTCCACCGCCTGCCTTCGGGGGAGAGTTTAGTTCGGCACCGTTAGGTCTCGGAGGGGGATATGACATCGGGGGATCTTCAGGAGCGGGGAACGAGGATGAGCTGGATGATGGTTCGGGCATCCCCCATTGAGTTTATATTATTGTTATTTTTATGGAACTTGTGTTATATTTGGTGCCTTATGGCACATAACTTTCATTTCAGATGTTGTATGCGGTCTTAAGGCCTAAACTCATTTGTGTTCTTAAACTTTATTAGTTGATATGACTCGGGGTTGGCCTTGAGTCACCACTTTGATCTTATTGCAGATAGATTTGGTGATGAGATGTTAGTTTCTTTTGTGATTGTTTTCTGAATGTTGAGGACTCGATCGAGTACGGTGGAGGTACTCGACCGAGTACCTAACGCACTTGACCGAGTGTCTTCAGTGTAGGGATCTAATGATATTCTGTTTTGGAGCAACTCGACCGAGTACACAGAGCAGTCGACCGAGTTCAGCTTACTCGACTTAGTTCCTTTTACTCGACCGAGCGTGACCTACTCGACCGATTACTTATGTTTTGACCGAGTACAGTGTTGTAATATGGAATATGTTTCATTTGTAATATAGTATTGGGTATGAACGGTTGTCAGGCAACGGCCATGTGTTACGGTTTGACATAAGACCCGGTCAGGAAGGGAGGGGTAATGGCCTCCTTGGGACATGTCGTGTCGGGGATACACCATACTTCTTGACTTGATTGTCTGACCGAACCAGTACGGAATCGATGTCGGAGTGCTCTTTCATTGCATGTAGGGGGTGATATAGTGCTACGTGACTTTGACTGTGTCAACCCAACGGGTGAACTTCGAGGACGAAGTTCCTTTTAAGGGAGGTAGGGTGCATCTCACGCGTGGAAGGAATTGCATTAATTGTTTCGTCAAAAGCGTTGTAGTATCGTATCGTGTCGTAGCTTATACTTTGTAGTATCATGTAGTATCATATGGTGCCGAAACTTATAAAAAAAAATTAAAAAAAAAAAAAAGAAGACTATGTATGATGTATGCATATGTTATAAGAATGGCATGATAAAGACTATGAATGATGTATGTACGTACTATGTGATTAGTATGGTGTTGTGTGGAAAGTAGGACGAGAGGAGAGGAGACAAGATGGACGATGGTGACGTAGCATTAAGACTACGGATGACGATGATTAGTTGCGTCGTAGTTAGTAACGAACCTAACCAGCTAAGCCTTGACGTTGAGTGGGGAGAGTTGAACATCGAGGACGAAGTTCTCTTTAAGGGGGGAAAGCTGTAATACCCGTCCTTTTGGAAGACCTGTTGACTGACCTTGAGGACCCGTTGACCGACCTTAGTTGACTTGTGCGACCTTGACCGTACTACTCGTTGGCTATGGACCTAGACTCGACCTAGTGTGGGACACTCGACCGAGTGCAGTTGACTCGGACGAGTATGTTAGTACTCGACCGAGTGGGCGGCTGACAGCGTAATAATATATTACGCAATTGTCATAACTCGTCGACCGTTTTCATTTCATTCTTATTCTTCCCTTTGCTTTCCTCAACCCTAGATTTGGGTATTCCTCCTCTACCTTTAACCCTTCAAGTTACTAGCATCTACTGGGGAGACCAACATGGGAAATGGATATATATGTCGACTCCGACCTAGTTGTCCAATCGTCCACTAAGGTAAGTCATCGTAACCATATGTCGGTTTTGATTTAGGGTTGTGGTCGTGTGTAATTTGGTTGTATATGCTTATCAGGTAGGGTTTCCCTACTCAGTTTCCAATAGAATGTATATGCCTAATGTGAAGATCTTTATGCTGGATATGTTTATTGTATATGTTATGGTTGTTGTATGTGGTAGGCGGTGGTGGTTGTTGATGTTGGAGTTGTGTTTTGTGAGCCATTGTGAGAGGTGGTTCACCCCCATTATTCGCCCCTTGCGTTCTCTCAGCGTAAGGGGGATGTGCAAATTAAGGAACTGGGTTCGGGTTGTGGTCCGGGGATTTTGGTGGTAAGGCTGCGGTCCCCATTGGCAGGGCTACACACCTCGGTGTGTAGTCAATTCGGTTGTGATGGAGATGGGTGATGGAGATTGCTGAATACCGATTGTTATTTATGCATTATATTATATATATATATTGTTGTACAGCTGACTGACCCTGTTGTTGTTTTGAAATTGTGATGATCCATTCGGGGATGGTGAGCAGATTGTCCTGCAGGTGTAGTTGCGGTGTTGGATGCTTATCTGTTTTGATATTGCCTTGGGGATGGGAGGTCGTTGAGTAGAGATGTCAGTAGATGTAATAATGTTACCAGTTGTAGTCTATCTTCTTCTTTATAGTTTTATGCTTCACCAGTCTCTTGTAAGTTGTATAATAAATAATGTATGTTCTCAGATGGTTGATTTGATATGTACTTGCCTCGGGTAACCGAGATGGTAGCACCCTTGGTTATCAGGGAAGGTCTAGAGAAGACTCCTTGGTAAGTGGGGATTTTACAATAAGTGTTTTATGTTGTCGATCCTATAGATAAGAAGTGGTCGATTGTTCTATCTTGTCGTCGCCGAATTCCAAATGATGATGAACATGTCAAATTTGAAGGATTTGATCACGATGTTATAACATAATTTGATAAGGAGGTTGAAAATGTTTATATTCCTAACATGTATATACGAAATGATCATAATGAAATTATTTGGATTAATGAAGAAACTGGCAATTCCAACAAACGTTCCCGGCAGCAGCAGTGACATTATTCCTAGCATGTATAATTTAATTCATCTTTTAATTATTGTATTTTTCTTCTTAAATGTACTTACCAAATTTGTTTTTAGGGCAATGGATAATAATTTGGTTTGTGTTGCTGGAAATGTGATTTTCTATTGTATATCAAACTGGTGTTATGTTTGCATTAGGGCAGCAGGGCAGAAACATTGATGTATGTATATATTTATTTTAAAAAATGATTTTATAAAAAACAACGGTTATAAAGGAACCGTTATTCAAGCGGTGTAAAAGAAATCAGTTTAACCCGTTTTTAATTTACAAAAGAAATCGGTTTTGCATAAACCGTTGTCAAGTTTTTATTAAAACAACGGTTCGTCTACTTCCGTGTTTAGTATTTTTCATATTACCGCCAACCAACACACATGCAAGTCTATTATTTGAGACACATAAACTCAACCGCATAAAACCCTTGAACGCTGAGGTTCCCCTTACCCACGAGCCTTCGTCTTCGACATCGCAGTCGCCATCGCCATATATATCACCATTCCCACAAACCTTCGCCGCAGTCGGCATTTACTTCATCTTTCTTTTCAACTTCTCGACTTCTCGTCTTTAATAAAGAAGCAAGTAAACCCTACTTCTTCGTCTTCTCAAATTACTGTCTTTGTTTCCTTTTTTATTGTGATATTTTCCCATAATTATTTTATGTTAGTTGTGATTTAAAAAAACACCTATAACGAGACTTTGTTTGTAATACCCCGTATTTTTAGACTTGGGTCAACGGTTAGTCAACAATATTTTCATACATCTTTAATTATATATTTTAACTGGTGAGATGGAATAATATAATAATAGTAATCATATTAATAATACTAAGAATAATACTAGTAGTATGCCATAATAATAATCGTAATAGTAATAATATTATTATATGATAATCTTATTCATAATAGGAATAGTAATTTGATAATAATATAATAATGTTTGGTAAGTTTCCTTGTCCTTTCCTAATTGCTACCTTAGATTACTATATAAGTAAGGCTAATCTAAAAATGTATCCTTATTCCACTTAAAAACTCATAATATCACATAGAGAGATAAAGAGGGAGATCTAGAAAAAAGGGAAAAATGTATTGGGTAATCAATTTGAGGATTGTGCATCTAGTTCTATTGGATTGAATCTTTTATTTTGTAAGTTCATCTTTAATCTTTCAAATATTTACTCTTTAATCTTTATAAGCATGTTTTAAGTTTTAGTTCATCACCTAATCATGTCTAGATTAAATACAATCATCTATAATTAAATTTGTGACGATTTTATAAAAGAATAAAGTTACAGCAATTCTGTAAATCTGTAAGTTGTATTAAACGAATTATCAGACAGTTTTAAAATTGTTATCTTCGAAAAAGTAAAGAATAAACTTAGGTTATTTTCAAGTCTAATTTATGTCTGTAAAATTTCATAACAATTGGCCATGTAGATGTTTCAGTAAAAATTCGTTATGAACATGTCGACTGAGAATCCGTGAATGCACTAGTAGTCTAAAGTTTATTTCATAAACCTAATTTATAATTTGATACATAGTTAGGTCTTTTGTATAAATTAACTTTGAAGGGTCTAGTTAATTCTTGGAATTTGAATTTCTCAAAAATCATATGTTAAACTTGTTTTATGAACCGATAATTTTTATGCGACGGAATTCGTAAGTATTTATAAATCTTTCAAGAAAACCTTAATAAGTCTGCAATTTGTGGAAAGTCTATTTCACAAGAACTTTAGATATGTGTCTTAGGGTTCCAACCCCACTGGTCTTGCATCGTTTGAATTTTTATTGAACTAATTATGAATTTTATAGTGAGACTGAATTGTGCTGTAAAACGGTAGAATTAAAGATTTAGTTTTGAAGTTTTCAAAAGGATTAGGACGTGATGGGCATAGGATAAGTTCAAGATTAGTTGGTTGGTTATGTAGTAATTGTAGATAATTATTTTATGTAGGTTATGGATTTGTAAATGATCGATTTGATTGCTTGTGTGACTCGTGTCACTCGAAGATTTATATCTACATAAGTGTAATATTAATGTATACATTATTTTTTGGCATGTTTACATGTATGGTTGTATTATTGAATGGTTTATTGTGTTGGATGAATATTAAAGGCATATATTATTTTTGGTTATTGGCATGACATGCATTCATATTGTATCGGAAGTTGGAGATGATTATGTTGTTTTAGGCCCAGGCTGGTGCTGCTTTTGGCAGGCTTGACCCTGGTGTCCTCATATTTATTCTGGTTTTAGGCCCAGGCTGGTCTGCAGGCTTGACCCTGGTGTCCTCAGGCGTTGTCCTGGTTCTCAACGACGGTTGAGTTATACCTCGACCTAGGGAATGGGGTGGGTATTTTGGGATGTGATCACGGGGAGTATTGGAGATGTGTGGTGGTGTCGGATGCGGAGGAGCATCGGTTGCATTGTCTCATTACTTTGTGTGCATTCATTATTGTTTATCGTTGTTAATTTATATCCTACTCAATATTGTGGTTGATAGTGTATTCGTGAACACTGGTGATGAACCATTATTGGGGAGCAGATTTTTGACAGGTCTCGAGTTAGCTGTTTTGGAGCTCATGGGGGATGCATGAGGATGTTTGACCATGTCTACCTAGTTGTCTAGTTCACTTAGTTCAGACTTTCACTCTTTAATTTACGTACTTTATTTAATTCCGCTCCTAAAGAATTGTAATTTATTACTTTAGGTTTTAGTTGGTTAAGTTGTAAAAAGGCTTTTAAGTAAAGTTTAAATTTTATGTACTTTTGATGGCTATACTTTGTTATACACTACCTCAGGAAACTGAGATGTTAGCACTCATTTTTGCTTAGGAGGCTTAGCTAAAGGCTCCTGGATAAATGGGGGTGTTACAAAGTGGTATAAGAGCGAACGATCCTCAGGCCTAAACCAATGAACAACAATGAATGTAGGANAATGGGGGTGTTACAAAGTGGTATAAGAGCGAACGATCCTCAGGCCTAAACCAATGAACAACAATGAATGTAGGATGTGTCTAATAAAATGAACCTCGATTAGAAACTGTTAGGTGCCCCCTTAGTACGGTTAGGAAAGCGCGCCTATTTCGTACCTTGTCTTTAGATTAAATTAACTAAATACTTTACATGTGCTATTAGCCGAAACTAACAAAATATGCTTTACATGCAGGCAGCTTACTTTGTCCCCGCACAGAATAAGAAGTGTGTCAGGTCAAAAGCATGAAAATCCTTCAGACCATGGAAGGCAAAGGTTGCTAAGAAGTACATGTTCAACAAGGAGACTGTGGAGCTTATTAGGGAACTACCAACAACGAAGTACCCCTATGTCTCTCAGAAAATTGGGATGATGTTATCGAGTATAGGCAGTCGCCAGAGTTTTTGGTAATTTATCTAAGACTCATCATTGGCATCACTTTAATTTATTAGTAATTCCACTTATATTTATATAAATATACTTAATTTAGTGTTTGGTCATGCTTACCCACTCGATACAATTCATTTGAAGGCTATAAGTAACCAGAACACGAAGAACATTTCAAAGAAATTGACCATCTTTTACGACTCCCAAGGTGGTAATAGATTAATTAATCAGAAGCTTGTAAGTATTTAATTATTATATTGGTGTTTTATTATAATACGGAATATATGTTCATATTAATCATACACTTTTTGAGGGAATATCATTATTGCGATGAATGAATAGAAGGAACAACATGGAACGTGGAATCGTCACGACGCTTGGTTGACCGGTCACACTCCTAAAACTGGGAAGAAAGAATCTTTATATGATCAGGGTGTCAAGGAGGCAATTAGAAGTTTAATTAATTTATATTCGTAATTATGTAAAAGAGAGAATCTGAATATGGTCGGTCGTACTCTCAATATTACTCTCGCATTTATTTTTGGTGTATATGATGTAGAGGATCTGTGAGCAAGAAGTAAAGGACGGAAAATGGAAGCCTCAAGGACGTGATGACATTCAAGCTAGGGCAATCGACAAAAAAGAACAACCAGGTCGTGTGAGAGGGATATCGACGTATATTCGAATCACTACATATTTTGGGAAGATTCAGACGAAGAAGCTGGATGGTGATGATTCCGAGAAGGTTTTATATCTTGTATTTTATTCAACATAATTTAAAACTCACTACGAAGAAGCTGGATGGTGATGATTCCGAGAAGGTTGATAATGAGAATGGTGGAAACGGGGGAGCAGCCATCTGAAGAAGAGTTGGTTATGGTTCAGGAAGTCTTAAAGAAAGCAGAGGAGAAGGTAAACATCGACATGAAAACTGGTGATGAGGTAATAATATATAGCTCTTATGTACAATGTGTTACATGATTTAAAAAATCAGTACGTGTTATATTACTACGGTTTTACTACGGTTTCTTGAACCGTTGCCTACGAGGAATCTTAACAAAACGACATTACCATATGATCTCTTATAAAATATCCAAAAGCATCTTTATTGCTTTCTATTCTCGATCCGTCAAAATTTAGCTTTAGAAAACCGTTTCTAGGTTTCCCCCCACTAGATTTCTTCCTTAGTTTTAAGATGCTCTTATTTAGCCATGAGATGTCATGTCATCTTTGATAAAATTGTATATTGTCATGTCAACAGTGACTTAGAGGATTAATATATAGTACGGAAAATGCTGTGATGCCCTTGAAGTTTGAAGTTTTGCCCGAAATACTCAATTTTTTTATCTGAAATACTTTAAGAGGGCACAACTCATGTTTACGATCTCAGAAAGTGATGATTTTTTTTTCACATAGATCATCTTTGCGAGAACTACATCTTGAAAAAAAAATTGTCGAGTTTGGAATCCGTGACCAAGAGATATGGTCACTCAAAGTTTGTTCATTTCAAAAAAACGTTGACATACAAAAACTCCTAGCAACGAGATTCAAATATGATAATTTTTTTTATCAAATCATAGTTCTCGAAAAGATAATCGATTTAAAAAAATAAATTATCACTATCTGAACTAGTAAACAAGAGTTATGGCCTCTTAAATTTTTTCGAATAAAAAAATTGGGTATTTCGGGCAAAACTTCAAAGTTCAGGGACACCGCGTGCATTTTCCGTATATAGTATGATGATACATTTTACTATATTTAAATATATTCAAAATTTACACAAGTTTTTTGAAATTTAACCTTCAAATAATAAATATTAGATTGAATTGAATGGAGAACGATATAAGATGTAAAACCATTTCCCTTTTTCTCCCACCAAACTTATAATCTTTAAAGAAGCGTTAATTCTTTTTCTATACTATAAGTTTATAACCAGCAGAAAAAGTGTGAAAATAGTCTTTATAAAGTCGAAGTTTCTCTCCGGCATGCTATATGTTTCAGTGATATACATGCATGTACGAAAAAGTATGGCAGAATGCACATAGTTCCATAATCCCTCAGAAAGCTCATCTCTTTTTTAGTTTATCAATCAACGTTCTAATATTTTTAACTTCAAAATTTTGATGGGCAAAGTGAGTGTGTTTCCAGCTGCTGTCTCCCATACAAGAATGTCCATGCATAATTGCATATACCCTCGCTTTTTAGCTTACAAATCTTTGACCGTGCATAATTCTTGGTCACGAATTTTAAAAATAGCTATTTTTTTAAATTAAGGATTTCGTAAATACGGTTAAGTTGGAAAAAAATCGTAATTTTATAAACTCGTAGCATAGAGACATGTCCGCTCAAAATTTATTCGGTTAATAACATTTGACTGGCCATAACTCTTGCGACGAGTGCATAAAATCGTATATTCTTTTTTCAAATTGAAGATTTCGTATAAATAATTATTTTTTTTTAATTAAAAAAAATTGTCGTTTTTGGACCCCGTAACAATGAATTATAGGTTCCTCCGCCAAGTATTGCATCGCTTTCGGATGACTTTAGATGGATGTGGGATATTCCAATGCAACCCCGCATCAAGCTCTTTCTTTGGCTCTCTTGGTGGGATAAACTCCCCCATAATCTTACCCTTCACAAAGGTAGATTATCCCTTCTCTTTAATGACTGCCTGCCTGAGTTCCTTCCTTGATGAATCTACTAACCACATCGTTCGTGACTGCCTTCACGCCCTTTGCGTCTGGGACAATTTCAATGTCCCATCATCTTTCTTCAGCCTTGGATCCGCCAAAACTGTAATGTTGTCGGCAACCGCCGAGTTACTCTCTTCTCCTTTATAGTATGGCGCATCTGGCTTCCCCGCAATGACTTCATTTTCTCTGCCACTACCAGTCCCACTAACCCCTCTTAGGTTTTCCTCTCCTCTCTCACCTTTCAGTGGATTTCTGCCAAAGCTCCCATGATCATACCCTTTTCACTGACCAGCCCACACCTCCTTGTCGTAGCTCCTCATTCCTACCAAACCTTTACCCAAATTGTTGAGCCCCTCCTCCACATAATAGGTCGAAGATCAATGTCGAAGCTGTTGGAGTATATGTCCCCGACAATAATGCGATCACATGTTTAAATCTCATAATAA
>VHZZ01001734.1:69793-83890 GCA_009801015.1 Silene noctiflora | reverse complement strand
ATTGTTATGCATGCATAAGATCTTATAAGTTTTATGACTAAACTGATTTTATTAAGTTATTAGATATGTCTAATAAGAGGTATATGAATCCTTCAGAAGCATCCTTCTATCCCTCCTCGCCCTCCCTTGCTAGCCTTGCCTGTGTGTCTCGTTGTTCCTCGGGTATGTGGATTAAGAGTTAGTCTTCGAGAGTATTAGCCCATAACCCTTTTATTTCTGAACTTCTTGCGATGAGAGATGGTTTGGCCTTTTTGGTTAATAGTCTTGGTAACTTCTTCATTAGTTCGGATTGCATTATTGTCGTCAAAGCTATTTTGAGTGACTCGACCCCTTGTGGGCCTTACACTAACATTATTTTGGAGTGCATGGAACGGTTAAAAGCCTCGCCATCAGTGAAAATCATCTTTTAGAAGAAGACCACTAATCGTGTTGCAGATGCCATTTCAAAATTCTCGTTACAAGATTCAAGTCTTAGTTGTGGTTTATTTGTATGGGACTTTGTACCATCTTTTGCTTTAGGCCTTTACTATTCGGATTTGGCGCATGTTTGTAATACTCTCTCGCATGACCCTCCCTTCTTGATCTTGTTTCATGTACTATCAACTGTGACTCATTTAATTTAAGTATTTTTCCTTTCCAAAAAAAAACAATGAGTTATAGACCGTCAAAGACTTTTAGTATAAAAGAAAGAATATCAACCAAAAAAAGGGTTTATCTTTTTTTAATCATGTCTTTATATTAGGGTTTGATCTTCCAAGATTTTTAAATTAACCATTTTATGATCGTTCCTTTTTAGAATAATATTTGATTACAAAATTAAACGTAGAATATCTAATATTAGGGAATCTTGAAAAGAGGATTTAAAGAATGGTTAAAACATCAATCATTTGAAATATACTAGAGTCTAAAAAATGTTAAGGTACAAGATTATTGATTGTACCTCAATAGTCACCTAAGATTTTGGTTGAGATGGTCTTCTCACATGGTATTAGAATTAGCATAGCAAAGAGATCACATGTTCAAATCCTAAGAACTAACCTTCAAAATAATCTTACAAGTGGATATCAGCACCTGGTATGAGTGGCAAGTGAATTGGGAAAAATATATTTAATTGAATTTGGGAAATAAATCACCAATGATTGAAAAAAAGAGGTGTTATTTTATACACACATTTTTTTTTATTTAATACACGCGATATTCAATTTTTTCCACCCTCATTTTCACACCCACAAACACAATGCTTCATAAAAAAAAACACTAGCCCCACCAACCCTGCCCATAAGCCCCACGCACTCACCACCATCCTCACCACCACAGTCCCCACACCCACAACTATGACCAACCCAACATCAATGACCATCACCATAACCACACTCGTGATTCCCACACCCCTACAATCCGACCTCAGACTCACAACCACCGCAAGCCCACTACCATCTTTATTTTTCACCAATTAATGCATTAATTTTACAAAAAAAAGTATAGAACAAAATAATGGTTAATGTAATTTAATTATTGAAGCATTTAAATTTGTTACTTAATCTCCTAGATTCTTTGGGCTGTTTCAATTACTAATGCTTGAAAATAAGGGTGTGATAGATAGATAGAACCTAATTATTATGAGAAAATTTTCCCTCGAAGTAATAATGTATCTTTTTTTTTGGACGAAAAGAACATTAAAATAAAATCGTAAGGAAAGGTTCGATTACATCACGGAGGGGGGTTGGGATTAAGGGGCGTACATGCCCCTAAAACATCAACCATACAAAGGTTAGTTACAAAAGGAGAGGCATGAGCCCAAATAAAACATCCATTGCACTGGCTTTCATCCTTGATAGAAAATTTGGCAAGCGCATCCGCGACTTTATTAGCTGATCTCTTCTCAAACACGAGATTCATGTCGGGTGAGGCTCGTAATTGTTCCCTGCACTCTATAATGATATTAGTAAAGGGGCCATAAGGTGAGTCATTACTCAAAATAGCATTAACGGCTTTGATATAGTCAGAGGCAATCATAAATTTACTCGTGGACTGAATAGCAAAACGTATACCATATCTAATGGCAAGGAACTCACTAATAAACGAGTTAGGGGCAATCAAAGGGTTATACCAACCCCGATCCCAAGACCCAATAAAATCCCTAACAATACACTCAATAATAGTAACCGAAGAGGAGGGGGAGATGGCCGCATCTACATTACTTTTATACCAATGTTGTGGGGGAGGAGCCCAGCTACACGGGAAGTGAAAGGCAGACGAGTGAGAAAAAAAAGGGGCGGGTGAATAGGGAGTCAGATTGGCAAAAATCCAAGAGGACGCCTGAGAAGAGATGGCATCACAAAACCAGGAAAGGGAGGGGAACGGAGAAGAAAATTAAATGGTTTCACATCGCCTAAGCCACAGGCGTCACATGATAAAGGAGAAAAGAGTGGGCCACGAGGTGTACTTAGCGGTGCAGTTCTCGAATAGCCAAGGTTGGAGGTTACAGGAGAAAAATGAAGGCTTGACTTTGAAGCCGGACCAAACTTCCATAGCAAGTCTACAGTCTCGAAGGGAGTGAAGGGAAGACTCAGGGAGAGAGGGGCTGGCACACAGGCTGCAACTAGGTGAGGAAATAATGGTTGTAGTGTGGAGAGTAAGGTCGTGAGGGAGCTTATCCCACCGGGCAAGTCATAAGAAGACCTTAATTTTGGGAAGGGAAGGGATATCCCACAGCCAGTAAAGGTCAGGCAAGAAGGACGGGAGGAGGGGGAGGGATATGTAAGGTAGGAGTAGGTGGTACCCAGTGATAATTTATTCTTTGGTGCAAGAGTTGTTGAGAGGATGTCGGGTCTAGAGTTGGTTGGAAGGGGAAGGTATAGAATGGCAGTAGAGATAGGGTCGGGGAAAAAGAAATCAAGGGAGTCAAAGGACCATCGTCCATCCTGGATAAGCAAACAGAGCTTGGCATTGTGGGAGTTCTGATTGAGAGGTTCAGATACTCCGAAGAGTCTGAAGGGATAACCAAGGGTCATCCCAAAGACTAATAGAAGAGCCATCACCAATGGACCAAGTGAGGTGATGCTTAAGAACTGGCCTACCAAGGCCCACGTTTTTCCGTATGTGAGACCCCGAGCGACAAAGAGTGAGGGAGAGGTGAAGGTATTTGTGTAATACCCGGATATTTTAGGACCTGCAGAGGAACCTTGGAATACGTGATAAGACCTTATTCTAGACTAGAGGCCAATTGCGAGTGAATTATGACTATAAACTAGACTTAGTGGTGTTGTTATAATTTTCCGCCTATAGAAGAGTCATCTTAAAACATACATAACTTGAGATATAGACATTGTATTCATGTGATTCTAATTGGAGGTGATATATTGTTCTCTTACAATTCCAAAGGTAGGTCCCACGCCTAAAATGACCAAGAAACGAGTGAGATATGACTGTTTTACGAAAAATGGTCATTGCTGAGAACTGCGTTGTACTCGACCGAGTGGTCTAAGCACTCGATCGAGTGGAGTTCACTCGATCGAGTGTTCTTAGTACTCGATCGAGTATGTGTCACTCGGTCGAGTGAACTCTCTACTCGACCGAGTGAGCTGGTCAGAACCCGCGGTAACTCCTTTTAGATTTCTTTCTTATCCAAAATCCAAATCATTTCCTATCTTCTTCCTCCTTCAACCAAACATTTTCCCCTCTCTCTAGAATGCTCCTGAAGCCCCTCCCATGACCTTTAAACTTGGATTTGAAGATGAAACCTCCACCTAATTTCCGATCTATCATTGTAAGTGAATTCCACCTTTCTCCTTTGTTTATCCTAACCCTAGAATTTGGGGGTTTTCACGGGGATGATTAATTAGTCGTTTTAATTAGTTTAATTACGGGGTTTTACTTAGTATAATAATATAGGATATATTATGATAGTTATTATAGGATTATTATAGGATGAGACGGTTGTATGAGATGGATTCTTGTTGTCTTGGACTAACTTATGGAGTATGCTAAAAGGTAGGTTAATCCTACTCGGTTTCAATAATATTAATGTTGTATATGTTTTTGTTGATGTTGTAATTAGGCTCTCATGAATGAAACATTTATATTATAACATGCTTAGTGATTAATTGATCGTTAAGGGAATAATTATGATGGTTGGGTATTATCATAACATGTATGTGGAAATGTGTTCTAGTCTCTTGTGTGGCATAATCGTATCATATCATGATGATTGGATAATTAATGGTTAATCTCATATTGTGGGTGGAAATGCATTATAACATGAACATGAGAACTTGTTAATATAAACATGTTTGACTTGTTAAGATTCAAAATCCATGAGATGGTTGCATAATTGACATATTATGTTTTATGTTGCGGTATATGTGATTGTGGTGGATGTTGGAAGTTGTTGGTGGATTTGTGGCGGTGATATTCGTTTTGGAGACGTGAGGCGGTTGGAGACTGTCTCACGCTCAGGTCGCCTCTCGGAGCTTCCCACTCCAAGGGGGATATGCACATTAATGTCTTGAGTTGGAGGGACACGTGAGGTGAGTCACGTTGTCCGTTGGGATCCGAGTCGCTCTTAGGCTCGGGTACCAACGACGTGTTCGGAGTACCTTGTACGGGCTGCTGTCCGGGTTATTTTGGTGGGTGGTGTTGTGGTGTCGTCACCGGGTTGTGGGTACGTCTGGGCGTGTCCTGGTACCGGGTTGTTGGTATGTTTGGACATGTTCCGGTACCGGTTTGGTGTGGTTGAAGGTTGTGACACATGCATTTCATTGTCGTATTGCATAAGCATATTTTGTGTGTCGTGTCTCATATTATTTATTGAAACTGACGTGTTGTGTGTCTGTGTAAATTGTCACCTATTTATGGGGTGGCATGTGTCGATTCATATGATATTTCCGATCATATGGGGAGCAGGTTTAGTACAGGTTTTGCTTGTTGACGCGATCGGGTTTTGGGCCGCATTTTGGACTCGGAGTCTAGTAGCATAGCATAGATGACATAGATGGTAATCGACTTGTAATTTTTGTAGTTCACATTTATTCATTTGTTTACATTTATGTAATTCTCTAAACCATTATTTATAATAAAGACTTCTTGATTGTATCTCCGAAACACTACCTCGAGAAACCGAGATGGTAACGCTCCAATTGTCTTGCCGGATAATTGGGGTGTTACAAAGTGGTATCAGAGCGATGATTTTGGAACCTGAACCAATAAACAAAAATGAACATAGGAGTGTCTAATAAAATGAGCCCGACTTGAGTATGATATGAGATCGTTTTTGGATGAGAAGGTGCCCTCATGTCAAAACTAGTGCCTATTATCTCGGTTGGTCACCACGTGGGTAAATATAAGTACGGGAACGTTATGTGAATCGTGGTATGGTTGCATGTATGTTGTACTAATGGATACATTCTTAAAAGGTATATATATGTGTGCATATGACATAAAATATGATCATTGTGGAAGTGGAAGAAAAGAGTATGAGTATAACGTATCGAAAAAATTGTAGTGTACGTATGCGTAAGATTTATCGGTTTTGAACCTTGTCGCATAGATTGTAATATCCGTCCCTTCGGAGGACCCGTTGACTGACCTTGAGGACCAGTTGACTGACCTTGAGGACCCGTTGACCGACCATAGTTGACTTGTGCGACCTTGACCGTGTTAGAACTCGTTGGTTATAGACTTAGACTCGACCTAGTATGAGACACTCGGTCGAGTGTGGGACACTAGACCGAGTGCGCTTGACTCGGTCGAGTATGTTAGTACTCGAACGAGTGGGTGGCTGACAGCGTAATAATATATTACGCAATTGTCATTACTCGTCGACATTTTTCATTTCATTTCTTTTCTTCCCTCTTCTTCCCACAACCCTATATTTGAGTATTCCCCCCTACCTTTCACCCTTCACTTTGATAGCATTTACCCGGGAGACCAACATGAGATTGGATATGTATGTCGACTCCGGCCTAGTTGTCCGATCGTCCGATAAGGTAAGTCATCGTCACCATCTGTCGGTTTAGGGTTAGGGTTATGATCGTGTGAAATTTGGTTGTATCATCGTTTTAGGTGTCGGTAGCGGTGTATCGTGACCATGTGTGCGCTGAATGACATTTCTTGGATTGCTTATCAGGTAGGGTTTCCCTACTCAGTTGCCTATAGAATATTATATGATAATGTGACAATCTTTGTACTGGTTATGATTGGTGTATATGTTGTGGTTGTTGTATATTGTGGATGATGGTGGTTGTTGGTGTTGGAGTTGGTTGGTTTGTGAGCCATTGTGAGAGGTGGTCTCACCCCCACTGTTCGCCCCTTGTGTTCTCTCGACATAAGGGGGATGTGCACATTAAGGAACAGGGTTCTCTCTACGGAGCGGGGATTTTGGTGGTGAGGTTGCGGTCCCCACTGGCAGGGCTACACACCTCAGTGTGTAGTCAGTTTGGTTGTGATGGAGATGGGGGGTGAAGGTTGCTGGCTGTTTGGATGTCGGTTATGCATTATATTGTATATTGTTGTATAGTTGACTGACCCCGTTGTTGTTTTGAAACTGTGATGATCCATTCGAGGATGGTGAGCAGGCTGACTTGTAGGTGTAGTTGTTGTGTTGGATGCTTATTTGTTCTAATGTTGCTGTGGGGATGGAAGGTCGCTGACGTAGAGATATCAGTAGTTGTTATAATGTCGCCAGTCGTAGTATATCTTCTTCTGTATAGTTTTATGCTTCACCAGTCTCTTGTAAAGTTGTAAAATACCTAATGTATTTTTTCAGATGGTCAATTTGATATTTAATTACCTCGGGTAACCGAGATGGTAGCACCCTTGGTTATTAGGGAAGGTCTAGAGATGGCTCTTTGGTAAGTGAGGGTGTTACAAAGTGGTATTAGAGCGACGATTTTGGAACCTGTAACCAATGAACCTAATAAACATAGGGAGTTAAATAAAATGAACCTACTGTATGTATGTTGGGAGCCCCCTATAATTGGTTTTGGGTGAGAAAGCGCCCTCATTCCAGAAACCCGGCCTCAATGTGCTTAAGCCAGTAAACTCGGGGTGGGGTACTTTGTTGAATTTTACTTGTGTTCTATATGCTGAACATGTTTCGATGTGTGAAGTTGTGTATATCTTATATGTTTACGAGTGTCATGATATGGTGTATGAGTGGTGAATATTTTCCATAGGGGTAGGTGTGCAAGAAATCGTGTAAAGTAGAAAATGTGTTGATATGACTGTTGAATTGCTTGAACTTTGGTTTGTGTAAACTATAGGTATAAGGCTACCAGGTATAGTTATGCATTTTGAGTCGATGGACCGTAAAGTGCCAGTAGTTAGAATATGTTTGTATCTTCAGTATATGTTTAGTGGACTTGTGAGGAAAGGGTAACTAAGTGAAAGTTCCGGGGACGCTCCTCGGACTCCGAACGACGTATTTCTATTGCAGGAATGACTGATATTGGCAACATATTTGTTTGAGCTGACTTTTAGAGGAACTCGACCGAGTACAAGGGCGTACTCGACCGAGTCATGCCTACTCGACCGAGTGCGAAGGATACTCGACCAAGTCCGTAAATAGGCAGAACCTGATTGAATCTATCATTTTTGGACACTCGATAGAGTACCTGAGACTCGACCGAGTGGCGGACACTCGACCGAGTGCGGTTCATACTAGACCGAGTGCCCTAATTAATCCAGAATCGCGATTTTATATTTTTCACTTATAAACTTCTTTTTCCTCCTTACCTTCGACACAACACAACTATAACTCTCCCTTCCAAACTCTCTCAAACTTTTTTCTCTCATCAAAGCTTGAAGGATCTTGTGTTCTTACGCCTCAAATCCACCTTAATCATCCTCTTCTTGTTCATCCTTTTTCAAATTTGCAAGGTAAGGCTATTTTCATTAGTTTCCTTTATGTTTTGGTAACAAATCCCTAATTAGAAGCTGAAAGCCATAGTTTTAAGCTTAGATTTATGTCGTAGATGATGATGGAACTTGTTTTGGCTCTTGTTTTGATACTAGAAACTGAAATCTTAAACCAAATCTTGTAACAATTGGGTTCGAAGTTTCTAGGGTTTCATCTGAAAACTTGTTTTTTAATACTTCTAATCTTCTATTAAGACTGGAAAAGACCATAGGATGCTAGTGTTATCGCGTTTTGCAACTGATTTTGGGCATTTTGAGCGAAAAATCCGTCTTAAAGTTTTACTTGTGTTGTTGGTGGAAAACTGAAAATTCCCTTTTGCTTACAATCCTAGAGCCCTTTCTTTGTTGTCTTTTAATATCAATGCAGCATGCCGAGAGCCAACACAAACAAACCACCCACCAAGAGGACTAGGGTCGAGAGGGGGGAAGGAAGCCAGGGACCGACCGTTCCACCCGTGGGACAATACCCCTTTATAGAGTTTTCTGATTTTAGGCAGCGGGAGACCTTTGTGTCCTTGATGACTCGCACCGTTCGGGCTACTAGTTGCGTAGACACAGATATATTGGAGGAGTTGGGAATTGAGGTTGATGTGAGACACATCTTCGAGACTTTGGGATTCATGGGGTTCTACCGGTTGAGGAAACACTCTTACGAGTTCCTCACCTTAGAGTTCATGAGCTCTTTTACGTATGATGAGGATGCTAAGACTTGCCATTTTAGGGTGATGAACCTTAACTTTGATCTGACTATGGAGGATATTGCTGAGAATTTGGGGATTGAGAAGCCTACCGCAGACCACTACTTGGATGTGGCCAAGGAGTGTCGGGCTAGTGAATACCTCATTTTGTTGACCGGAGCGACGGTTAATATGAGTGTTATTATAATCAATGGTGTGCAACATATAACATGTAAGATCTTCCTGAGGATGATGACTAGCTTGTTGTACGGGCGGAGTGATGTGAGTAAGCTCAACTCACATGAGGTGATGATGTTTATGTTCTATTTGAAACCAAAGCCGGGAGACGAGGTTCTATTACGGTCCACCGGCGATCGTGTGCAACAGTCTAGCTTTTATGGACCAGTCACTCCACCGTCACCTTAGTTGTGGGGCCATAGTGACCCGGCTAGCTCAAAAGTTGGCCAATTTCGAGCCTTCTCCCGACTTCCCGGCTATGTTTAAGAATAAACCGGCCCTGGATAAGGATTACTTCCTCCATCAGAGGTGGCTTCAGGTGTTAGATGATAAGACGTTGGCATGGAGGGTTAGGGGCACGTTGTGGAAGAGGTTGCCCGATCCGGCTAACCTCCCTGAGACTGAGCACTTGGAGGAGTGCTCCGACTACATGACACCTGAGGACCAGACATACTTGATTCTGGGGCACATACTTCATGATATGCCAGAAACGACCCTAGCCTCTAGCAAGTGAAAAGAGACCTAAGCGACCCGGGCACCTAGGTAAATGAGAGCTATAAGAGGGGTACTGGAGGAGGCCCCATATGTACCACACCATGTACCAGTATTCAGGCTATCCCACCGTGCATGACCCTAGGATGCAGATGAGCGAGCTGACAGAGCGGCTGTCCAACACTTTGGCGTTAAGGGGGCCTTCATGACATGACTCAACAGCAGGTTATCAGGGTGGGGCTTGCTCAGTCGGCGTGGTGGAGGGGGCCCGGTGACGACACTGGTGTTTTCCACTGCTTTAGGGTGGACCATGCTTCTTGGGATGTAACGGAGGGCTTTGAGAGGGGGTGCTTCACTTAACAGTGGAGAGCTAACTAAGGGAGCCAGCTTGATGACCAGGGGTGATGGATTGGGGGAGAGTTTGGTGTTCCGACGCCTGCCTTCGGGGGAGAGTTTAGTTCGGCGCATTCTCGTTTCGGAGGGGGATATGATATTAGGGGATCTTCCGGAGCGGGGAACGAGGATGAGCTGGATGATGGTTCGAGAAGTCCCCATTGAGGTTATATTCTTTGTTGTTTTGTGGAACTTATGTCATATTTGGTGCCTGTAATACCCCGTATTTTAGCTATAGTCAACACAAGTCAAACTATGTCTTTTAAACGTATTTCAAGTGAATTGTTTTATGAAGCCGTTTTATATAAACTATTATTATTTCAGGAATCCTATTTTAATGCTATTTCATATTTTGTATGTGTTCTGTAAAAATAATTCTTTTATATTCCTTTATTTATAATAAGAAAAATAAAATTACTTCTATTTTTTATTTTATATTTAACTCTTATTTAATAATTGTATTTCCTATAATAACAATAATTCCGATTTTCCTATCTATCTTATATTTTGGCCGAAATTTTGGTGTTAATAATAATAATAATTGTGATTTAGTAAAATTTATAATATATTAATATTAGTAATTGTGATAAATATTATTCCTAAAAGATTTATGGAAATTCTATTCCTTCCCAAACTCTCTACTTTTAATCTACTATAAATACCTTATTACATAACCTATTTTATAGTTAATGCAAATCAAGCCTCAAGTATTTTTAAGATTTACAAAGCCTTAGTTTGCCTCATACAAGTAAGTTTATAGACCGTCTCAATTTGTTTCATTTTATATCGTTTTATAAATTAATTAAACTCGACTCGACTGATTATGCTAAGAGCGTAACCATGGACCATAGCTTGACCTCGTCTCTCGACCGTTGACCGACGTGGTGGTGGTTTGACCGTAGTATACAAAGATCGTCGCATATCGTATTCGGGTTTAATACCTTTGTTTCAGCCTGACTTGAGAACCGTCGAAGGTTAAGGGTTGTACCAGGGTGTTGGGTCGACTCCAAGGGACGATGGTGGGTGGTTTTAGGTGGTGTTTGGTGCGGTTATTGGTGGTTGGTTGCCGGAATAGCGCAGAACGGGGGAAAACAGAGCACGCGGAAAGGGGTTCTAGGGTAGTGTTTTGTGGGCAGCGTGGTGGACCTCTGACCATGGTGAAGGGCTAGTGGTGGACCTAAGAGTGCGGGCTAGCCATTGGTGGTGACAAGTCGGACTCCGACTTGGTGGCGTATGGTGGTGTCGTGAGGGGTTGAGCGTGGGTTGGTGCAAGTGTTCTGGTAGTGTGTTGGTGGTGCGTCTGGTAGCTGGTACTGGTTAGGAATGGTGGTTGGTGTTTGGTGGTATGGAGGTTTGTTTGGTGGCAGTGGCTGTTGGTTTTAGAAATCGTTCATTGTTGGGTGATGCGCGGGTTTAGCAAGGTTGTGCGTGAGTGTTGTTCGTGTTGGTTGACACGGTTTGTGAGGGATTTTTAATGAGTCGGGGATTATTTTATTAGGTCGTGTTTTTGTACGTAATAAAATAATACGTACGATTAATTTATATAATTAGAAATAGTATTAGTACGTAGTTTATAAATCATATAATAAAATAATTAGAGTAATTATTGATGTATTTATATATAAAATTGTAAGGCGGAGGTGGTATATATATATATATATATATATATATATATATATATATATATATATTGTTTGTTTGTTTGTTTGTTTAGGTGACGTTCTTGGAGACATGTGTTTAATTATTATTGATTGGGATTTGGTTTAGTATTTAACTGGAGTAATAGCAGCACTAATCGGATTATTGTTAAAAGGGTAGGGATTATCCTACTCAACTTATATTTATGTGATTGTTAATTGTGTTCATATATATATATATATATATATATATATATATATATATATATATATATATATATATATATATATATGTGTGTGGTTGATTTATATTAATACGATTGTGATTACAGATGCGGAATTGAGAATATGGAGTTGGGTTGTTCAGTATTGGTGATTATTATATTCTGTTTGAAGGGACCGATATACCGCTAGTCCTTAGTTGTTATTTGAAGGGACCGATATACCGCTAGTCCTTCTGCCGTCAGTTGATCACTGGCCGCCCCTCCGAGTCTCTTCTCTAATAGGCTCACTACTAGGGTGATGTGCAAATTCGGAGCTGTGGAAGCGTTAAGACGGAGTTTGTAGGAGTGGGTGTGATTAGAGTATGTTGTGGACGGACGATTGTTATGGGTGATATCGTAACCTGTGATTTTTATGACTGGGCTGGATTCATTATTATTGTGTTAACATTGTTGTCCATATTTATGTTGTTAATCATATTGTTTGTGTAGTCCCTACTCAACCTGGTGGTTGACCGTGTATTCATGAACACCTGTGATGAACCAATTATTGGAGAGATATTTGCTTGGCAAGTTTTTGAGTTAGAGGACTTGGGAGCTTGCGGGATGCAAGGCATGAGATGTTGGACCAAAGTTGTTGTCTAGATCACTTAGTCGACTGTAACTTTATTTTTATGTATTTTATTTATTTCCGTTGTGTAATAATTGTAATATTAAAAGTTTAAATTTAATCAATTTTACATAAAGTATTTTTGTTTGTTTTACTTTGTTATTCACTACCTCGGGAAACTAAGATGGTTACTCTCCTATTTAATTAGGAGGCCTAGCTAAAGGCTCCTGAATAAATGGGGGTGTTACAAAGTGGTATCAGAGCGAACGATCTTTAGGACTAAACCAATGAATTTAATGAACTTAGGATGTGTCTAAATAAAATTAACCCCGGGTAGAAACTGTTTGGAGCCCTTTAGTGCGGTTAAGAAGGCGCCTTTAATTCGTACCTTGACCCTCTCAGTTTTGAACTAGGAAACCTGGGAAGGGATAATAGAGAAGTAAGGTTAAAAAGAATTACACTTAATAGAGATTTTTGAATGCTTGTGATTTTATTTTAACCTTGTTTCAGGGTCCGGAATCAAGGTATGTTTTATGTGGTAAGGCCAATAGGCCGAATTATGCCGTGTGTAATATTAGTATTGCCTCTCACTTTTTGTGTTATTTTATTTGACTACATAATCATACTTGAATTTATTATATGTGATAATTTAATCCTTGAACTAATATGTGAATGTGGTAGAAAATTATATTTATGCCTTGTTATATTTATTACTTGCAATTAGTAATTCATGTCTAGTGCTATGCGGAATGTTACCCCTAATTGTTTTAGCTCCCAATTAAAACTTATTCCATATCTGAGTAAGAAATTTTTATTTTTTGTAACCTTATGAATTAGCTTTCCAATGCCGCTGGTTTCATGTTTATTAGAGTTATATTTTGGGAGAAATAAATATTTTAGTAGACCGTGGTCAGATTGTTACTGCACAGTTCTGTTTTCGACCCACAATTTTGTAAAATTTGTCATATAAAATGTACTTGCTTTTTATGCATAATTCAAACTCCAATGTTTAAAATTTTTGTCTACGTTTTCAAAATGATAAGCCACGTAAAATCTTGATGTGTTGTTATTTAATGATGATTTTTGCAAATTGCACCAAGTTTCTTATTAATTGCTGTTAAATTTCTATTTAGACCAATTAAGTTGTAAAATTCGTTATGAATGGATCTTTTGAGCCTTGAACTTGATTCTCCTTACCATGTTTAATTAACTCTATATATTTCCTAAAAATTATAATAACTCACGAAGGAGTGAGACGATTATTTATTAATGATTTTTGGAAGTTACAGCATGATTTTTTACTTTTGAAAATGTATGTTTTATGTAAAGTTTAATACTATAGTTTTATTATTTCATGAATCTTATTAATGTGACCTTATAATGACTCTTGTGTGATCACACTGTTTATAAATGTCCAAATACATGTATCTTTATGCTTATCGTCCCGTTTTATTATGAATTGTAGGAGTTAACTTTGACTGTTTAATAAAGGTTGACGTTAAATATAAATATATGTTATATTGATTGTCATAATTGTTTTATTTGTGGGAGTAGTATATGTTAGACAAGTTGATCGGGAAGGTTCGGAATTGTGCTTTGGTGTTTGGATGCTGTCAAATTATTTTGTTTCCGCATGAATGTCTATATGATAATACAGTTATGCTCAAATGTTCACACATATAGCATGTTATTTACGTTCTAATGCCTTTTGTAAGGGTATGTGCTCTATGGTTATAATTGTTCCTTTAGTTTTATGGAATAAGAGACGGTGTGGTGTGGTATGCATGATTTGATTATTAGAAATATTAGCTTTGCTTCTAGTGTTGGAGAAAAGTGTCCCCGACAATAATGCGATCACAAATTGTCGATCATAATTGATCACATATTTAAATCTCACTTTAATGAATACATGA
>VHZZ01001734.1:16704-28331 GCA_009801015.1 Silene noctiflora | reverse complement strand
GACCAACTGATAATAATACAAAAGTATACCCTTTGATCCTTTTAGAGATTTAAATGTTATTRCACTAACTGTATAGGACACCAGCCCCAACACGTAGTTGTTGCTCGATTGGAACCAATAGGTCTTGGTTAGCCAATCAACCCCATTGTTATCATTATAGGTCTAACGATAGAAAATATCCTTTATTTCCTTTCTTTCGTTTCAAATACCAAAAACACCAAAAAAGAAAAGAATTCACGGGTTCAAATTACTTTCAGACAGTGCCTCAAACCGTTCAACTCATACATAATTCGACAATCAGACAGTGCAATTAACTGTCCAAACTTGTTTATTCCGCTGCACACTTACAGTTTATACACTTACTACCGTGTTATGTCTACTTCCGCTGCTAAATCATATAAGATGGTATCAGAGCCTCGGCTCTTGATTTTCTCAAACCAAGACGATCCTACGGGAGAGGAAAGGTTGTTCGATCCAGATTTGCCTCCTGTTTTTGATGTTTATCATGATGAAAACATGATGAACCAGGTTGGTACATATGAAGAAGTGGTTGCATTAATGGTTCTTGGTATTCCAAAATTGCCGCCTATCTATGATCGGTATGTTGAAGAGACCGTGGATCAGATCGTTCCACAATCAAAACACGACGGCTCGTAAATGGTGTCTAACGCCCTAGAAATAACATCCATGCTTGCCTTGAAGGAATCTTCATTATCTTTGATTAGCAAGAAAGCAATAGACAGGGGTTGGCCAGTCCACGAGAATCATGACTACCATTCTGTGAATAGATCAACTCCGGAACATTATGGTGTACGTTGGATAATTATAGTTAATGATTCATTTCATTCTAACGTTGTTAATGACGTTCTAGGATCCGTGCGAAGATTTAATCATTTTTGGCAGAATATGTTTCGGGGCTTTAGAGTTTTCGTGGACAACAACATAACACAATGTCCAAGTATGCGAGTTTGTGGGTGGAACCAGCAACAAACATCGAAAGTGTTCAATTCGGGCATTGGGAAACAAAGGAAAGGCACATGTTCCAAAATACCAGTCCTCATCTCGACATTGGAAGGCACAAGAATCGGGACGATTCTTTTCGAAGAAGGAGGGGATGATGTGATTCAAGCCAAGGCACTTGGTCGGTCCAATGCTACAAAATAACTTTAGCTACTTTTATGATTATTTTATTATATGATCATTTTATTTATTGCTAGTTAATGTATTTAATAAGCTTAGACCTTTCATTTTACAAACTTTATGATTGTAATACGTGAAGGAGTTATGACAAACTCTTCACTTGGCTGGGATTTCGTTCTTGGCTACCTATATAAGGTCAAAAGTTTTCAACAATAAGGGATAGAAGATTTTGATAAAAAAAAAAAAAAAAAACGTGTGTCTCTCAATTAAACGTTTGTTACGTTTTTTTGTGAAGCTCAGATTGTTGCGATAATCCAAAACTAGTGATTAATTAGGACACGTTTCCTAGTTGTTGCTCGATTGGAACCAATAAGTCTTGGTTAGCCAATCAACCCCATTGTTATCATTATAGGTCTAACGATAGCAAATATCCTTTATTTCCTTTCTTTCGTTTCAAATACCAAAAACACCAAAAAAGAAAAGAATTCATAGGTTCAAATTACTTTCAGACAGTGCCTCAAACCGTTCAACTCATACATAATTCGACAATCAGACAGTGCAATTAACTGTCCAGACTTGTTTATTCCGCTGCACACTTACGGTTTATACACTTATTACCGTGTCATGTCTACTTCCGCTGCTAAATCGTATCAAATGACCAAGAAATGAGTGAGATATGACTGTTTTACGAAAACTGGTCATTGCTGAGAATTGCGTTGTACTCGACCGAGTGGTCTGAGCACTCGATCGAGTGTGCTCAGTACTCGATCGAGTATGTGTCACTCGGTCGAGTGAACTCTCTACTCGACCGAGTGATTGGTCAAAACCCGCGATAACTCTTTTTAGAATTCTTTCTTATCCAAAATCCAAATCATTTCCTATCTTCTTCCTCCTTCAACCAAACACTCCCCCCTCTCTCTAGAATGATCCCTAAGCCTCTCCCTTGATCTTTAAGGTTGGATTTGAAGATGAAACCTCCACCTAATTTCCGATCTATCATTGTAAGTGAAATTCCACCTTTCTCCTTTGTTTATCCTAACCCTAGAATTTGGGGGTTTTCATAGGGATGATTAATTAGTGGTTTTAATTAGTTTAATGAGTAATTAAAGGGTAATAGTAAAGGGTTTTACTAAGTATAATAATATAGGATTTATTATGATAGTTATTATATGATTATTGTAGGATGAGATGCTTATCAGATGGATTTTTGTTGTCTTGGACTAGTATATGGAGTATGCTAAAAGGTAGGTTAATCCTACTCGGTTTCAATAATGTGAATGTTGTACGTGTTGTTGTTGATGTTGTAATTAGACTCTCATGAATGAAGCATTTGCATTATAACATGCTTAGTGATTAATTGCATTATTAAGGGAATAATTATGATGATTGGGTTGTATTATAACATGTATGTGGAAATGTGTACTAGTCTCTTGTGTGGCATAATCGTATCATATCATAATGATTGTATAATTAATGGTTAATCTCATATTGTGGGTGAAAATGCATTATAATATGAAAATGAGAACTTGTTGATATAAACATGTTTGGCATGTTAAGATTCATAATCCATGAGATGGTTGCATAATTGGCATATTATGTTGTATGTATGTTGCGGTATATGTGATTGTGGTGGATGTTAGAGGTTGTTGGTGGAGTTGTGGCGGTGATACTCGTTTTGGAGACTTGAGGCGGTTGGGAGACCGTCTCACTCTCGGGTCGTCTCTCGGAGCTTCCCACTCCGAGGGAGATGTACATATTAATGGCTTGAATTGGAGGGACACGTGAGGTGAGTCACGTTGTCCGGGTAGGATCCGAGTCGCTCTTGGGCCCGGGTACCACCGACGTGTTCGGAGTACCTTGTACGAGCTGCGGTCCGGGTTATTTTGGTGGGCGATGTTGCGGTGTCATCACTGGGTTGTGGGTACGTTTGGGCGTCTCGGTACCGGGTTCTGGGTACGTCTGGACGTGTTCCGATACTGGTGTGGTTTGGTTGGAGGTTGTGACACATGCATTTCATTGTCATATTGCATAAGCATATTTCGTGTATCGTGTCTCATATTATTTATTGAAATTGACGTGTTGTGTGTTTGTGTAAATTGTCACCTATTTCCGGGGTGGCCTGTGTCGATCCATATGATATTTCCGATCATATGAAGAGCAGGTTGAGTACGAGTTTTGCTTGTTGACGCGATTGGGTTTTGGGCCGCATTTTGGACTCGGAGTCAAGTAGCATAGCATAGATGACATAGATGGTAGTCGACTTGTTATTTGTGTAGTCCACATTTATTCATTTGTTTACATTTATGTAATTCACTAAACCGTTATTTTTAATAAAGGCTTCTTGATTGTATCTCTGAAACACTACCTCGGGAAACCGAGATGGTAACGCTCCAATTGTCTTGGCCGGATAATTGGGGTGTTACAATTTGCTCTTACAGGCATGATGAGCCAAGGAGGATTTGTGAAATAAAAGTTTCCAACTAAGTTTGGTAGAGAAAGCGTCATTGAGAGGGCGAGAAACTTTGATTCCTAGGCCTCCATTTGAGAGTGGTTGGGTGACTACATTCCAGTTGGAAAGATGAAACTTTCTAAAGGATTGCGCTGACTAGAGAAAGGAACGAGTTGTCTTATCAATATCATGAAGGATGGAGAAAGAGAGACAGATATATTGCATAGAGTGGGAGGAAGTATTAATGTATCGTTAAGGCTAGGACAAATGTTAAACAGATTTAAACGGAAAGTTTTATGATAATTATCATAAAAAATTGAAATAAAAAGGCGTTTTTTTGATTCTAATGCCATATTTATTGTTCAACTTTTCTTTTAAGTACTTTTAGCATGTGCTAGGGCACATTTTAGAAAAAAAACGTACACCTATTAATCAAACACTAAAATTTTGAAGAGATAATCTTTCAGTAAATTATTGAGAGACCATTTTTGGCGTACCCATTTATGTACTTTTTCGCACCCTTTTTAACATTGATTGTGGTTCAAAATGTCATTTTCGTTTGGTACACCTATCGTACCTATCTTAAAATATATTGTAACCCTTTTTATTAGTACCTTATTTAATAGTACTTGTACTCATTCGTTTTTGTCCTTCTAGTCCAATCCGGCCTGTACCGGAAAAAACCGGGTTTGGACTGAGACGATTCGAAAACCAGATTCCTTAAAATACTTGGCCGGAGACCGGGATTTCTAAATCTGGTTCCTGTCCAGTTCTATTTTCCGGTCCGGAATGAATAATCCACAACCTATACATAACAATGAAATATATTTCCTGCATCTTAATTAATTGTTAATTTTATTTAAATTTCTCCATATGAAAAAAGTGAAACAAATAATTATTGATTGAGACATAGAGAGTAAGAATTAAACGTGTCATTAGAGGTTGTTAGCTTCCAAATTTATATAAGAATGCTTTAAATTTGCTGGTTATTAGTGTGTTGTGGAAGAGTGGATATCTTTTGTTGGGCTTCATTCTGCTACTCCAGTGTTCAAAGATTATAATAGTACGATATTGTCCGCTTTAACAAGCCCTGGCACATTTACTCTTGCACTCCTTCCAGAAAAAGTTTCGTAATATTATACTGGTAACACTTATAATGATAATCTTTCATCTTACACTACCGATGTGTGACAAGGGTTTATATATATGTCTTACTCCCTCCTATTCTCAATAACCCTCCCTATTTCTTTTTTCGTCTATTCACAATACCTTCCTTATTTCATTTTTTGGTAAAGTTTTATACTTATTTTAATCACCACATCCCACAACAATATCCCACAATACAATACCTTATGCTTATTTTATTCACCTCACCCCACAACAACACCCACGATACCTTCCCTCTCTCCAATCACCTCAACCCACAACAATACTTTATACTTATTTTAATCAAATTCTTAATTTTTGTGCCAAAGAGGAAATGAGAGAGTTATTAAGAATAGGTGGGAGTATAATTTATCGGGTGTACATCTAATAAAAAGGTTCTTGCGTAATTAAGAAAACCAAAAGAAAAAAAAAGAGTGCTTTTAAGAGGAGACGACCCTTGTTAGAGTAAAGAACAAAACCTAGAGGCAAAAGGTGGCACACTAGCTCAAAAAGCAAGAGGATATAAGGGTATGTGTCTTGAATAGAGCGAAAGGTTTAAAGGAGCGTATGATTAACAAAGTATAATTACCACATCTTTGTTATTGGGATCTAAAAAGGAAACATTTTTATAAAACAAATCCCTTATGGACTCCACTAATAATTTTCAGCACCACGAACAACAACACCAACAACATCAGCAGCAGCAGCAGCAGCAGCATCATCATCATCATCATCATCTTCTTCAAGACCACTTTGCTGTATGCTCTCCTTCAATTAATCACCCTTCTTCTTCTCCTACTAGCTTTGCTCTTTCCACTTCTTTTCATTGGAACCCCACCATCTTATCTACGTGAGTTTTTCTACTTTGCGATACATTTTATTTCCGCTAATTATTGTGTGTGCCAGTCTCACAACATGAGATGGTTCCAGTACGTAAAAAGATAACTCATCTATTATGCTTAATTTTATTTTTAATCCCTTATCTATTTTATTCGGGCGAATCATACAAGCCTGATATTGAACCTCAATACCAAATTAATAATACGAGTAATTCAACTTATTTATTTTTGTGGCTTTTATAATGCAATTTGAGTTTTTCTAAACATTATGAGAAGTGCTTATAACTTTTATTATTGATTTTTTTTATAGCTTCAGTTCTACGTAGTCTTATCCATAAGCATAATAATCAACAAATGTTTTTTTTTTTTTTTGTTTTTTATTATTTTAAACAAATCTCACAAATCAATCTAAACCTTTCATGACAAATCTCAACTAGGGTTTTCAGTATATTCGATCCATTGTCTTGAATTTGTTTGCGTTGAAGGACGATTCAGGGTATTTGCCTTATAGTTTGGTGAAAAGTCCTATAATTTACCTAAGTTTTCTTTTAATTTGTTGATAATATCAGCATAGTCCTATAGTTTACCTAAGTTTTCTTTTAATTTGTTGATAATATCAGCATAATATAGAATAATAACTTATTCCTTGGATTACCATTATTTGTTTATCTTATATTAAAATACCTCTCACACAATAAGTATATATAAAAATGTAGACAAATAATTGACACAAAAAGAGTACAATATTTATGTCAATTATCATGCAAGTGTCTATGTCAACAACTTTAAATAATAATCGCAAAAATTAGTCCCAAATTTACTTTGAATGGATCTTCAAAACTGAACCAAAAAAAAAAGAGAATCACCAAAATTACTTTACCTAATATTTACCACGTCTCATTCATTTATTTAATTTTGATTAAAATACCCCTCGTAAAAAAAATAGTGAACAAATAAATGGGAAGAATTGTATAATATTTACGTGGTTTAATAGATCAATATTTCTAACTATATTTTCATAAATAAAAAATGTGCAGGACAACATCTAGTGACACGTTTTGCAACAAAGTATATGAGAATGAATCAAGCTATGAACAAGTATCAAGCACCAACTTGTTTCCAAAGACTGAAGAGGATATGCTAAGTTCATTCCCTAGCTTTACTACCTTAATCAATAGCCCTAATGCACACAATATGATGGAAAATTCTTGCTCCTTCAATGGATTCTCTTTGAATAATAATAATAATATTAATATTAATACTAGGGGACTAATGAACTTTCCCTTAGATCAACAACATCAACCAAATTATAGAGATGTCACTCCTTGGATCAATAGTAGTCATGGCTTTCCTAGCTCCAATAACATTTTGCAGCAATTAGGATTGGTCTCATCTCCAAACCATTCGGCGACATCCGTATCGAGTTGTAGTCCTCGTTTGGGACTCAACATGCAGGCTATGGATTTGCTGGGTGTCAATACAACTTTTGGAACTCATGTTCTTCATGAAGAAGCTTTTAGTCCTCTTGGGAAGAACACACCTAACAACAAGGTAAAATATATTTTCCTCATAGAATTGTTCTCTTGGTGTGCCAAGGAAAAGATTGATGGGCCATAAAAATATTAAAATAGCTAGGAAATCTGACTCAATGTAAGAATGTATGGCAAATAATTTTGAAATATACAATGTTTTTACATTATAAAATGAATTTGTCCCATATAGTCTAGGTTTTTTAATTCAATCCTTTCACATGGAATAACTTTTCTAATTCTTTTAATTATATATATATATCTCTCATTACTTTTTTTGTCTGATTAATATTATATTTTTCTGTGTACTTCAAAGTTTTGTTGTATTATGATATATATGCATCCGATACTATTATAATTAGGATTCTACTTGATCAATGAAGTAAAGATTATATTGTGGGGTAGCATCAGATCATAAGATCCTGCAAACTAACATAAGCATAATGTTAAAAGTATGGTAAAAACTTTCATTAAAATTAATTAACATCATTACTTATCCATTTATTATCACATATTTATAATATAATATTGCTCTATAAATCAAATATTTAAATAAATACGTTGTGATATTAGAACACAACTTCGTACAATTTTATGTACTTTCTAGAAACTAACATTGCATGAAAGTTATTCCCTCCATTCCATTTTTTATTGTCCTCCTTTCTATTTGGGAAGATTTAAGGAAAATTGGTGAAATACCAACTTTATCCCTTAAATGAAAGAAGAGTTGAGGTCCCAATTTTATGGTGATTATGGTGGTAGTCATTTTCTAGGGCAATACTAGATAATTAAAGTTTTTCCTTATCAAATTTAGAAGGAAGGGAATACATTTTACTTGATATAACAAGAAAAGACGTTATTGTTACTACTACATAATCGTAACATAAGTTTATATGACTACATGAGCATATACAATGCCGCAGCCACCTTATGAGCAATGGGGTGACCCCACAAATTTCTATAGATTTACCGTATCCTATGTATGTATGTGTACAACTGTACTAAATTTTTTTTATTACATAAGACCCCTCTATTTTATGGGTGGTTGTTAAATTTACATTAAAACTCCACTGATCAAATTTTCTGGCTATGCCACTAAGCACATACATACTAATATCATAGGATCATATGAACATCAGCATGTCACCATGGTTCCTAAATCCTACAGAGCTTAATTTCATTCTTGGCTGAAATAAATAAATAGAAATCTGATCTGGAATTGACTCCCTTTTCTCGAATATGGATTCGGGGTGAATCTTGACAGTAATGCATGCATGTACCTTAGGTCTTTTGAAATTATCTGATATACTGTTAAATAAAAACTAGTTTAAATAACCTAAGTACTAAAGTTTGCTCTTTAATCTTGTTTTTGACGCTCACTCATCAAAAAATAAATAAAAAATCGAGGATTCATCATAATCATCAACATAATCATCATTTTCTCATCAACAAGCATCTGTCCATCGCAAAATCAGCCGTTAAAAACCTAAATTATAATATTAATTTAACCTAGTCTCTACATCTCAATTATTTCATTTGCTTACATAGTGTTATTTTTTTTACCGATAGCATAGTGTTATTTCTTCTCGGTCATAAATGGACCCATTGACGAGAAATAGGCACTAAAACCATAAATAGTTTCATACAAAACCCCAAAAGGATAAGAAGTTCTAATTAATGACCAAACACGAGAAGTCCGTGTAAGCATTCTCATATTGTTTAGTTGAACAAATGAATATTAGTATACTGAATTACGTACTGCTTACTATATACAAAGGTGAATGTTTCATCAATATAAGCTCCTATGTTGTCGAGGTAGACACAGTAATACTCCCTCCGTCCCGGTCATTTGTTGTCCTTTTCCATTTTGGGGTGTCTCAATGATTTGTTGTCTTTTCTATTTTAGTATTGCATTTGATGAGTAATTTGATCTTTCACATTTAATTTAGTCCATTTGTCATCTTATAATTGGCTCTCTCCTCTTTCCTTGGTCTTTGTGCCAAAATCAAAGGACAACAAATGACCGGGACAGAGGGAGTATAATATACTTACTCCATTCCACTTTTATTATTCGGCAGAACAAAATGAAAAAGATAACTGTAACGAATTCTGTTAATTTTTCAGTAATGATTTTAATTTGAAGGATTTGTTTTATATGTGATGTTTTTGAAGGCATTAGCTCCGACGAACGGAATTGCTGGGACAAAAAGAGCAGCAGGAAGTAGTTCAAGTGATCAATCAAAAGCATCAACAACTAACAACACAATACCTAATAAAAAGTCCTTGTTGAAGGTCTCTTGCCCTCCACTAAAGGTATTTATTTACAAAATTAGTTTCTTGCAAAATTAATTATTCTACTCCGGTTTTTTTTATTGGGGTGCTGTTATTATTATTTGTGCAAAGTAATGTGCTGGATTATTTGAAATGTACGTAAACAAATTATTTAATGAATTATTATAATTAACTCAGGTTAGGAAGGAGAAGCTTGGAGACAGAATCGCAGCCCTACACCAATTGGTATCGCCTTTCGGCAAGGTATGTAACATTTATTTTATTTCTTCACGATCTTAAGTAACAACAAAATTATTAATGAAGAACAAAAATCCATTTTGGGGGTAACAAGTACATGAAACTAGATCAAAATTTATGATAACAATTAAAAAGTGAAATTTTTTGAAACGTAATGGACCTCTCCATGTTCATGGTAGAATTTATCTTAATTATACTCCAATCCTCTATTATACTCCGTATTTATATTGTAAGGGGGTATAATAGAGGATTTTTGTTCTTCTTTAATAATTTTGAAAAAATACTCCATATTTAATAAATTGTTAAGGTTGTAATGACACATATTTGCATTTTACTTATCAGACAGATACAGCTTCCGTGTTAACAGAAGCAATTGGATATATTCAGTTTCTTCAAGATCAGATTCACGTAAGTTTTACAAATGACTACGTACTGCTCTTAAGTTGCGTACAAGGGTATAAGGTGATTGTTGACACAATTTTATTGGTGTTTGTTTAAATATGCAGACACTTTTCATGCCTCATCCTAAGCCGCCTTCCCGTAACAACCTCATCGGCAAACCCTTCCAATTAGTATGTACTTACTACTCCGTATGTATTTGTTTTGATCATTTGCTAAATGTGTACGGAGTAGTTTTTAAAACTTTTTTTTTTTTTTTTCAGGGAGTAGCAAGTGAAGATGATGGAAAAGATGAAGACAAGTCTCAAATAGACATTCGAGAGAGAGGATTATGTCTCGTACCATTGTCTTGGACGTCATATATATCACCAAATCAATTTGATACATCAAATACTCCCTTTTTTTAAGTTGCTTAATAAGTATGCATGCTTGTCATGCACAAGTCCAACAATGGATTTTAGGAAACGGCTAGAATAATAATTTACATAAACTCAACATTATATGGTACGAGTACTACATATATCGGTTAGGCCAATTAGGCCTATCCGTCGGTTAGCCTAAATCTTTTGAGTTTTAATCTCAAGCAAGCTTAGGAATTTAGGATGGTTTGTCTTTTTATTTGGGGGTATGGATTATCTTTCTAATGTACGGAAATTAGGTTATTACTCCCTTTTATTAACTAATTTTTATATAATTTCGGGGAAAAACTTTACAATAATGTAGAAATCAATTGAATTGAAGCAGTATCATGCATCGTACATGATTCTACAAAAACATATGTAGCTTATATCAGAGTGAAATTAAAACATAACACCATATATTTGGTAAGAATATTTATTATCATATACTCCATCCGTCCCGGTCATTTGTTGTCCTTTTCCATTTTGGGGTGTCTCAATCATTTGTTGTCCTTTCTATTTTAGAATTACATTTGATGAGTAATTTGATCTTTCACCATCAATTTTAGTCCACTTGTCATGTTATAATTGGCTTCCTCCTCTTTTCTTGGTTTTTGTGCCAAAACCAAAGGACAACAAATGACCGGGACGGAGGGAGTATACCTACAATTCTGCAAGCGAATGTTATCCCAGTTATGTCGTTTTTTTTTTGTTAACTTTTTTTTTGGCGAAAAGGGTGCATAATTAATTAAATAAAACCGGTTTTACAAAGTACATTAGGGAGGTGGATTGAGAGATAAAACTACATTAGCAGAATCTATTTTACAAAGTGACTCAACAAAGTTGGTGCCCTATGCCACTGGAAGTTTCCATCACATGTAGACCGGTCTTGAATCGAGAAAAGAGCAAGCGAGTCCGCGATCAAGTTTGTTAATCTTCCTTCGAATAGGATATTCAAATATGGAGAGACATTTAAGAGTTCCTTGCACTCCATGATAACATTAGCAAGAGAACACAAAGGAATGATATTAGAGCAAATAAGTTTCACAGCGACTTGCAAGCTAAAGGGATAGAAGCATGGCAACGAATCGTCCACCCAAAGACCCAAGACCCTTTCCAATCCCTAACAATACACCAATTCCACAAGAAAGAGAACTCGGATAAAATGATGCGTCCACATTGATTTTAAAGCAACGAT
>VHZZ01001733.1:118420-138021 GCA_009801015.1 Silene noctiflora | reverse complement strand
TCCACAGACGGAAGTGGGAACTGTTCTCAGTAAGATGTTATTTAGAAGAGTATAATAAGAAGAAGTATTTCTGTGTGTATTTTCTGGTGATGATAACATGAGAAAGACAGAGTATTTATAGGCATGAAAGAGGCTTCAACAATCATCTTGAATGGTCATAAAATCTAAAGATTAATTGCCATAAAACCAGTAATCAATCGTAATAAAAACAGAGATTATGTGAGATTATTGTGTGTAATAAAGCCCCGGCGACTAGAATTGTAACGGCTAGAATCCGAGGTAAAAGTTTGGACCCGAAGCAAAAATATAGCCACACCGTCACAATCCGAGCCGGACGGCGGCGACGGCGCACGCGTGGGGAGACTAGAGTCTCTCCACTATTATCTAGTTAACACTAGATAATTCACTCTTATATATAAAGTAGTAACACCCCTACTATTCTACCAATGTGGGACAAATGTTCTACATTAAGTTTGGAGCAACAACTCACTCCAACATGAACAATTGATGAATGAACCCTCACAAATAAATGAGTTCCTTCAACATCAAACATTAAGAAAATAATCAATTCCATTTATTTCAATAATCTTGAACAAGTTGAGTCTAACTGTCCGAATTTAAACCGGTTAAACATGGATCAAATTAGAACATACTTCAAGTCATCACATTTTTAAAGATCTAACACTTTAGTTTTCATTCAGCTCACTTCGGTTTGACTCAACTTATTACTGTTCTATTCAATTCAACTCTATTAAGCTCACTTAATCTCAACTTACATCAGTTCAACCCAAAAGAATAGGGTTTAATCCTAAGTTCCTAACAATTCGACTCAACCCGAAACCAACCCAATTTACAGAAGGGCAAAATAGTAATCAACAATGAGACCACGTCCACTCTCCCATACGGCACATACCCTACACTCCAAATTAAAAAATAGTAATCCCCACAACTTTTGACGTAAATCACACCCACTATTATAATCCTCGATTCCCATACCATCCCCCCAATCAAATTCCACTTCCAATATTCCATTTCCTTCCATCATCTACTAATCAAACACTCATCATCACCATTTGCAACACTTCATCATCATCATCATCTTCATCTTCATCAAAATCCCCCATTAAAAAGCTTCAAACCCATTGAGTTGTGTATGTGATGATGGAGGTTGTTCTTATTAACAGAAGATCACATACTTCTCACACCATTGAATTCATCATTACTAGCTTTTATCGTCATAAGTTATAATCTTTGCATCAACCCATTTCATAATTTTCATTGTTTATAGCTTTTATCGACTTTTTATTGATAAAATTATGGGTTTATAGTAGTTGGTGATCATATTCTAGTGCCTATTTCAATGGCGGGTGGTGGTGGTAGGTTGTTTAACGGTGTTAGTGGTGGTTCTAAGCCTCTTGAATCTTTTTTCCTTACTGGGTCTTCCTCTTCTTTTCTAGGTATCTTCTCTTTTCATTTTTAATCGAATGATCGTGTAAGACCGTTGTATAGCGTATTACTGATCTTACATAATGAATTGGGTAGAATTATACTTTGTCTATTACTATACTAATCATTTGTCTAACTTTTGTCTTTAAGAAAAAATGCTATGAGTTTCTTTTAATCCAAGATAAACAAATGATTAAAAGGGAAACAATATGGTTGTTCTACTATACTCTTGTTTGTGACAAAAAGTGACTTGTGAGTTGTGACATCTCACAACCGCCTCCCCTTTTCTTTTTTTACGTTGTTTTAACCGGTTTTGAGACATGACATGACGGGTTTCGGATGGGAATTTGTGATTCCTTTTTATGAGTTGATTTTTAAGTTGATCTAATTTACCGAAAAAGTCTTAGTTTAGTGCTTAAAACGGAGGTTTCCTGACAATAGGTCACGAGTTCAAACTTCTCACCCATATGTTGTTCATTTAACACCAAAAAAAGTAGATCTGATTTTCATTTTGTATTTTTACTGCTTGATTGTTTTGTGTAACAAAGACATGATTTTTTTTGGTAATCATTAGTAGATAGATAATTAGATAAAGAAGGAAATGATGATGTCCTTTTAATTGTTTTGTTTTTTTGTGATTTAGTTTCTAATTTGACATTATTATTATATGTTTGATAGTACATAAGCTGGATTTCACTAAGTCAAGTTGTTTTATTTGTTTTATGTTTGGAGTACTTGTTTTAATTCAGTTTTTTGGTCGGAAATTGGCCATCTTTGTCGCATTAATTGGGTTATTGTACTTGATTTTGATAATGGTAGTAATTAGCTTTATGTGATTGTATATTTATTTGGAAAAGTTGGTTTGGTTCCTCATTTGCAAAACAGAACCCACCAAAAATAAGCAATCATATTGGTTTGTCTGAGTGTTTGACTAAAATTAGATCATAGTTATATATGGAAAAACAAAATTGCCTATTTGGGCATCGGTTGTGACGGCCTTATCTTGGACATTTCACCATAAATGCACCTGATACGGCCTCAAAATATGGTTGTGATAACTATTCTTGTATAACTTGCTCGCGATTTCGTATAGCAGCCAAGATTAATACAATGGTCTATGTCTGTGGAATAGCTTTCATACTGTCTTGTATGTTCGATCAGAGTTAGGCAGTGTATAGGGATGGATGTCATCGATGTTAGTGTGTTTTTGTCGACCTACAGAAGGGTTTACATGGAGTATCTGGTACTGGTTTTAGTTTTTCCCTGTTTCATTGTGTTTTTATCCTTGGTTACAAATTTGTTCTCAATTCCGGGGGTTTTTACACTTTAATAAAACTACGTATGGGAAATAAACGTAAGACTAGCTCCGTGGTTTTATGGTATGATGATCTTATGTAAGACCCGTCTGTTTAATGTCATGATATGATCTAGTGTCGTAAATCTCTGGAAGTGCTTTTTGATGGTCTTGTGTGTGTGTGTGTGATTTAGTCTGACTTTTTTTCGTGTCTCTATCGCGTGTGTATATCAGGCTCGAGTTCAATGGTTAGCTTTGAAGATGTTTGTGGGGGAAAGAGGTCAGAAAGGCCTTTCTTTTGCACATACGATCAAGAGGAAAATGGAGACGATGAATATGACGAATACTTGCACCAACCTGAGAAGAAAAGACGGTTATCAGTCGAGCAAGTTCAGTTTCTGGAGAAGAGCTTTGACACCGACAACAAGCTTGAACCAGATAGGAAAATTCAGCTTGCCAAGGAACTTGGCTTGCAGCCTCGTCAAGTTGCGATATGGTTCCAAAATAGACGAGCAAGGTGGAAAACTAAACAAATGGAGAAGGATTTCGACAAATTGCAAGCTAATTATAACAGCCTGAAGTCTGACTATGAAGATCTCCTTAAAGAGAAGGAGAAGCTCAAATCTGAGGTATATTTACTGTATTTCCTGCAATTTTGATACAAAAATGTGATTTTTTTTATCATTACTAGTCATCACCTTGCAATTTCTACAGCAATCTTTAATAACAATCATGTGCATCTGACTCCCTTACTTTACCATAAGCGGGAATTTTTGAGGCTATCGTTAATATTGTTGTGCTAATTCTATCATTGCTTATCCCATGGATGACAACTGATCTCGGACACTTTCCAAATCTGTTTGACGTAATATCGACAAGGGGGGTCCAAATATTAACATTTGGATGCGATGGATGTGAGTTGGTCTTGGCAACAGATCCCAGACCCTTTTCAAATCAATTAAATCTCACATTGATGAGGCAGATCTGAATGTTAATATTTGGATCTGCTGCATATGGATTGGTTCTGGATCCATTGTGTATATCTTGTTATAAATCCTAATCCACTAAAATAAGCAGATTTTCACAAATACCGAATTACAGTTCAGATTTGAGAGTATCACGCTTTCAGCTAATTGGCTTCTGGATTTCAGGTTCATCATTTAACAGGCAAGCTACAGCTGAAGGATCAAGATAACTCTGAACCAACCAGCATATCTGATCAACAAAAAACAGTTCAACAAAAGCCTAATGTCGAGTATGCTTCAGAGACTGAGGATCAACATACATCAATCTTTGGGTACAACAAGCAAGAGGATCTGAGCTCTGCAAAAAGTGATGTAATCGACTCAGACAGCTCACATTATGTTGAAGCTGGACATTCCTCATCCTTTCCAGAACCCGGTGACTCTTCTTATGCATTTGAAGCAGATCATTCTGACATCTCTCAGGATGATGAGGACTACCTTAACAGGACCCTCCTGCCATCTTCCCATGCCTTCCCAAAAATCGAGGACGTTGACCCGTCAACCAACTCTTCCCACTTTGGCATCACAGATGATGATCACGGCTCATTGTTCTGGCCTTACTGGGATATCAATCTGAAAATGCCAACCTCTTTACATATGTAATATTTATTTGTTTTGGGTGTAAAAAATTTGGTTGGTCTTAAAAGGCCCCCGTGTCTAAATAATGCTACACAATCGAGTTCTCGATCTTAAAACACCTAACTAGTTGATCCAAATGTTCCAAGATTATTTGTGTAATTCATATTGTACAATGTATGTATTGTCTTCTGTTTATTTTGTTGTTGGTCCAAGAATATCATGTGGTGTTGTATGCAGAGAGACGCATCAAATAGTTCCAATAAATGGAATTCCCCATTTTGAGCTTCATGGTCCACAAGTTTGCTGAAGTAAAATGAATAAATGGTAAATCAGTAATACTGCATCAGAAAGAACAGGATCCTCTCCATTTCCTCAAAAGGAAGGGAGGGTCCATTTTCTCTAACGGCCAAGACTAGACTGTATTCCGGTGCAATCTCCATTTCCTTGAAAAAAATGGAGGTTCCATCAGAACCCATAGGCCATAACTAGAGTTCCAAACTTTGCTTCTACTTTTTTGTTAGCTTTGACAAAATTGAAGTTGATTGATGGTGGATCTTGATTCTGATGATAATGTTTTTTTTCCTGAATTTGTTTCGTCATCCTTTAGTTAGTTTTTCGTAAACTGGTGCAGTTGCTCTGAGAGACGATAGGCTAAAAATGAATTAGAATTTGCAGTGATTTTTGGTGTAGAATGATCGTTTGGAACTCTTAACGAAAAATATAAAAGACACGAGAGGAATGATCAGCGAGACAGGGTTAGTTCATTGGATGTATAGTCAGGAAGTTTAAATACGAGTGGCAATCTTCACAGCCCATAAATTCAAAATCTCACACAAAAATCTTCGGTCAAGGAGATTTGGATTTAACGGAAGTACTTGTTTGAGCCTTAAAACTAGAGTTGGAAAAGGGGAGAAGAATCAACATAATCAACCCAGAAAATAATGTGTCGAGAATTAGAAAAAACAAGGACCAACTGACCAAGTACCATACTAATATTGATGCATCAAGCAGGCATTCCAAGACCTGTACAACTTCAGAATGTTCTAACTGATGCAAGTTCCTTCTTGATTTAGCCCATGAAAACTCTTCCGAGATACGAGTATATTTCTCTAAAAAGGGCCAAAAAAGTAAGAAGAGGGTGAAATGCAGAGCATTTGAGAGCAATAATCAGCTAGTTCAAATTTACATGACTCGAGGTTTACAAGGCATCCTGAATTCTCAAACAGTCATTCAGTTATAATCTGACTGAGACTCATAAAAATCACTAGGACATGGAGACGTGACCTCCTGTTCTAGAACTTGAAACACCTCGTTCATCGATGGCCGTTCCTCGGGGTCTGCATCCGTGCATTGAGAAATTACGTCGAGAACGGCTTCTGCTGATTCAAGGTCAACATTAGGGCATCTTCTATCCACGATCTCCTCTATTTTGTTAGCTTTCAGTAGAATGTTCATCTGGTAACAACAACGTCATGGTTTAGCGTTGTATGATTTTACACAGTTCCTCAATTTGGATAACGAGGAAAACAAAATATTACCCTACGACATTGCCGCAGTGCCTCGAAGGTAGGGATGTTAATGGTAAATTAAGAAGTTAGAGAAATATGTGACTTAGAACTTACCCAACTAACCACATTTAAGCCTTTCTGAACAAAGCATGGATCAGTAGGTCTTTTGCCAGTCACAAGCTCTAACAATAACACCCCAAAGCTGTAAACATCGGACTTTTCGGTTGCTCTCCCGCTTTGCAAATACTCTGCTCAAAACAGCCAACAGAAAAGGCGCAATCAAGCTTGGGTGAAATAGATCCCCAACAGTAAATCATAAGTTGATTTTCTACATAAACTAAACTACTACGTCCAACATCGCAAACATGCACACATTACAACCCATTTGTAGAGTTTCAAGGTCACCACAACTGCATTGCATTCTGAAGCTGTATCTGTTGCATTTATGGTGTAAGAACTAAAATTAGGCGACGAAAGCTCATTTGGAGTGAAGACTGAAATGAATTTTAAGAGTACCATGCACAGACATACAACGATGCATGGCAGCAACAACATTGCCTCAATGCCTCAAGGACAGCTACTTCACAGCTAAAATAAGTGCAATTAGTTTAGCGAGTCATGTAACTTTTTTCCACCATAATCCACAACCAAAAATAACAAGTCTTTAGAAGTTGTACAAATAGAAATATATACACCAATATACATAAATTTAAAATTTAAATACAAATGATAGTTGGTTTCTTGATCTTTCAGCTATATTCAAGATTGATCGAAAAATTTTGGTTTTTACATTCAAGCGCACTGCACAATTTTATATGCATTGGTCAAGAATGGTAATAAAGCAAAATCAATAATATTACTATCAATTTCGGAAGATGTGCTCAAGGAATAGACATACACTATAAAACGACTCAAATACGGTCATAAACAGAACATACCTGGAGCCAAGTAACCAAATGTACCAGCAACAACTGTAGTGACATGGGCCTCCTCGTCTTTTAGAAGCTTTGCTAGGCCAAAATCAGATACACGTGGCTCCATATTTTCATCAAGAAGAATATTGCTAGATTTTATGTCACGATGAACAACTCTCGGGCAGCAGTCGTGATGAAGGTAGGCTAGCCCACGGGCAGAGCCAAGGGCTATCTTTAAACGCACACTCCAGCTCAATTTTTCTCCACCATCAACCCGTTCTGTTGGAATTACCACAAGATAACTATGAATTGGGTACAAACTTGCCAATTCTGCTACATTTTAGTTTAGCGGGTTTGTCACATTTTTCATGAAAATTTGCTTCAACAAGTACAACCAATTCTCTTATGATATATGTGCAAAATATGTATGTGCAGACTGAAAGATGAGAAATCAACTTGAACCGTAGCGCATTTCATTGTGTAGCATATAGCCGTTAAAAACGGAAACAAGGTTTCCTAATCAAGTTACTGACTTACCATGCAATATATCATCTAGGCTTCCATTGGCCAAATAATCATAAATAAGAAGCTTTGAGGTGGGTAATCGGCAGTATCCTCTTAAGTTTACCAAGTTAATGTGTTTAATGCTTCCCAATATCTCCAATTCTCGCTCAAACACCTTGTCAGATCCTTCACGAGTGCGATCAATCCTTTTAACAGCAAATGTTCCACAGTCGTTCATGACCAGTCTATATACGGTACCAAAACCACCAGAACCCACAACATCTTCTTCGTCAAGAGCCTCAAGCTTCTCTATGATCTCAAACGAGGGGTATGGAAGGTCGCCGTGAAAAGTTATAAGCTTGGTGCCTGTTCACGGTAGAGGACACATTCAAGGAATCATATGGGGACGAGTTTTACCACAACATGAAAGTAAGAGAGGGATTTACCAGCATTGGGTTCAACTTGCTTCTTTACTTCGGTGTATTTTTTAGCAGCTCTTTCTTTCTTTGATACCGACCAGCCCCAAAGAAAAGCAACAAGCACAATAAGAGCCACTCCTAGCATGGACACAGCCCCAATCACAATCCCTTTGATGTAATGAGACGAGTGCTTACTTGGGACTGCCATATCTGAATAGATATCTTGACTAAGCAAGTTTGCCAATAACATATTCAAAGAATTGAAAAATTGACAGCATCCAAAGTACTATAAATGCAGCCACTGATTCTACTTGCCTGGGGCTTCATCGCTCTCAGCATGGGGTAAGACTGCAGGGAACCCAAGTGAGGTCCGACATGGTTTGTGCACTTGTCGACCACAAAGATCCAAGTTACCTATAAATCTGTTATCAAAGAAAATAACTTAAGATAACAGCAATGACTCATAGCACCAATGAATACAACTCTTTAATATTAGTTGAGACTAGTTGTAAACATCAGAGCTAGAATTGGTAGTACATCATGCTACATCAGTACATTGCTACCAATTGGTATGAAGTTTCAAACATACCACTAAATAACTTGCAGATTTAAGTCAAATTGATGTTATGTTTAAGGAGTTAGAGCACTTCTGTTTCTGTAGCCTGAGATTTCCCTCACCAAAAACGTTACTTAATCTATTCATATAGGGGCATATGTTTGCATCATTACGATGTTCCTTTACTGACGTGATATTAGGGTGTTCTTCATCTATGGTAATTTGCTCAAAACTGTCCATGGCTTCTGTCTTCACCAGTAAACCTTCAATTAAGAAAATGTTCTACCCTCATATCGAACATTTATTAAGCCTAAGCCCTAAACCTCCTTACTCCATATAATGGGTTTGAAACACCAGCTATATCACTAGCTCTATCAGTCTTATATGAAAAATTAGCAACTATGAGCAGCCGGGATAGAAGGCAACCAAGAAGAAAATCATATTTCGGTGATCTTACGCCTTAACACGTTGTCCAACCGCAGATTTGCTCAAGCGTCTTACATTAAAAGAATAATGAACAAGAACTCAACAATCAAAGTTGGGACTATTTTAAGCTGAAGATGGAGATAATAGAGTTATAGGTGCAAGTACTGAACTTAGCTGGGGATTTAAAGATATGACAGATAAACTCTGGCAATATTATACTAACACAAAATATTAACAATGACAATTGACAATATTCAAAGTGACACACACAATAGAGCGAGGAGACAAGTGCAATTATAAATTTACTTATGCTGATAGAAAACCATGTTGACGGTATACTTCTAAACTAATGGTAAATTAGCCTAGTTTTAACTGACTACATTGCATAGGATTGAGGATTCTTTCCCATAGGAAAGACAAAGATTAAGGTAAGTATGAAGTTAGATGAACAACACAATAGGGGAGTGACTAGTTAGCTCAAAAAAATATATATGGAATTATAACTTATAAGAAACTATCATAACTCATACGAAAGGTTCAGTTTGATGTCAAGAAGTCAACGTACGATGGAGTTGAAAAGGTGCTCAGAGCACCAAAATCTGGTATCTCGCCTGAGAAGAAATTTGTAGATAAGTTCCTGTAATATAACGTGCGAAAAAAAAAAAAATCAATGCATGGGTCAACTTTAAACTGCCATGATTATATTTGATAAGCTGACAACATCCCCAAACTAAAAACATTTCAAATTCAGAATTATGGACTTACAAATAGCGGAGCTTAGTCAGACGCCCTAGAGAGGAAGGTACAGCACCCTTCAATGAATTGCTTGACAAATCCCTATAGTAATAGATACACACATTCTAATTGATGATTTGCAAAGAGTACTCCCTTTATTCATTTCATATCCATACGCTCGTTCAAAATCTCTCGCACATAATTGAACAAACATATGAAAATGAAGTGAGTGAAGGGAGCACTAGATAACCCTAAAAGACATATCGTTGACTACAAAAAGTCAAGCCAAAATTACAAGGCCAAGGGTGTGATTTCTAGGACTTATTGTGCTCCATTCAGCAAAATAATATAAAGTTCAGCGAAAAGATAATGCAAAGTTGAGCAGAAAAAAACGAGTGTTGTATGAAACATTTTCACACGAGAGACCAATCCAAATACTTAAGGACTACTCATCTACTTATATGGTTAAGGGGTCGGTCTCACACATTAGACTGTCACTCTGTCATTATATGGTTTTGTGAAGCAAAGATAGGCCACTGCGATTTGCAAACACTCTAATAAATGAAGCAAGGGTTGGCATTTGTACGAATTAGAAGTGCCTTACTTACAGTATGTTGAGATTAGAAAGATTTCCAAGCTCTGCTGGTATACCTCCTTGCAAATAATTACCTCTCAAGTATCTGAAATAAAACATCAGTAAGTAATTGGCTAGTTTAGCATCTTTCAAACTAGATATAGTACGCTTCAGGTACACATGAAAACAGCAAGAGGGATTACAGAAAAGGGTTTAACTTACAATGCTTTAAGCTCATTACAGTTTGCAATTTCATGAGGAATATAACCATGTAGTCCATTCTGATGAAGTGCACTAATTCACATGAATAAAACAAAAAATTGTCATGTTACAATTAAGTATAAGATCAGTCACCTGGAATGTCAATCACAAATACTTGTAATATTGTAAAACCGCCTCTGGTTTTGCAATAAGATATTGTAAAACCGTCTTAAACAAGCGTACAAGACCTTTTAAACTCAATATAGGTAAAAATCACAGCTTCGTAACTCACAGTCTTTGAAGCCTGGTAAGCTTTCCAATACTTGGAGAAATTATCCCCCCAAGTTGCATGTACGGCAGATTTCTAGGGGACATCAGATAAATGAAAAGAATCAATGTAAAGCAAAACAAAACCAAAAATGTGAAAAAACAATAATTTACTCCCTCTGTCCTTTGATGAAAATACCCCTCACAATGAATAAAAATGGTAAACAAATGATCGGGACGGAGGGAGTAATAACCAAGAAAATGCTAATGAAAAAAACTGAAGATGGTGCTTACATAACAATGACATTGTTGTCCTGAGGATTACAGGAAATGCCAATCCATTGACATGGCGTAGCATCAGTATCTCTCCAACTACCAAGGGCATTCTTGGTATCATTCAGTAAATTCTTAATTTCAAGCAATATCATGCCTAGAAACATACAGTAAAAAAGTACAAACAAATTACAACCTATAGACAAAATCCAATTAAACATACAACAACATTACCCCAGTGCCTCACGGCTCCGCCAAACTGCAAGGCAGGGGTCAGATGCCAACACAAAGAGACTGTTTCAGAATGACTCAAAATGAGATTGACTAGAAGAATAGGTAAAGAGCTAAGAAAGTTTACCATCAGGAGTGAGAGCAAGAGGGCAAATGCTGAAAAGAGTAGAACTTAGAACTAGTTTAATTAACAAAATAACTAAACCCATTAACAAATTCTTGCGCGAGATTAGATTTTAAGGTCAAAGATCAAAACTTTATCCTAGAGTATCATAGTTCTTATGCCTAAGAATGTGAAAATAATAAAAAGAAGCCAAAAATTTGAAGAAAGAGAAAGTTAAGAACTTTGGACTGCCATGATAACTGTGAAAAAAGGGAAAGGGTAGTGAGTTAGTGACTACACACACTAGTGAGACTGTGAGAGTGGTGAAATGTGATGATAGCAGAAATTATTATTACCAAGGAATAAAAATATTTATTTTAGTTTTTCTAACTAATACTCGGTTATAAGTAGTTGTTATTTCATACTCGATTTTACGGAAATAACGTGTATGACCAAACTTTCCACTCGATTTCGTACAAATAAGTAACTTATCCAGACAAATTTTTAAAATACTACGAGTACTATATTGTTCTGTTTGCTTTAAATCGTATGTAAAATTGGCAATAAAATCGACTATTTTATACGGAAGACAAATAAATTTCCCCGCATTTAAAATAAATGGTAATAATAATTTGTGTAAAAGAAGTAATATTATGGTGAGGGTCCTTGTTTAAAAATGGTCAGTAAAATGAAGAAAGGACATCTAGAAAAGTGTGCATGGCAGAGAAGAGAGAAAAAAGGGTCACTATCTTAACTTTGATTGGTGTTACAAATGGCGGGACATTTTTTTATTGCAAAAAAAAAACATTTGAATTTTAACTTGGAAACATGTGTTTGTTAACATATGCTGCCTGTACGTTTGAATTTTTGAAAGCACGAAAACGGGGGAACCATACCTTTTTTTTTTTTGTCCTCTTCTAAAATTTTGCCTTTTGTAGTTGAGATTGCATCATAAAAAGGCTCAAGACCAAGTCGGGTTTTAACTGATAATGCTAATTTTCTTCGGTGTTGACCAGAAGTATCTACATTGACAGTTGAGCAATAATACCAAAGATAAATTAATGGATAAACTCGTTCTAAGTTTGATTATTATTTTTATTCGCAAGAGTCTAAAATCGAACATACAGTTAGATGTTGAATTTTTTTTTGTTTTCTATTTGTTGGGGAATTAATTTTCAAGAAAACATTACCAACCTTCTTTGAATGAGTTACTGACTTACTGCATATTAATTTAATGTAGGAGAAGATCTATTTACCACAATTTCTCAACCATACTCATCACAGCAGAATAAATTGTTCGTCTTCAAGAACATAATGGAAAATTTTCAGTACAAACCGAACAATACTGGGCTCTAAGCTGCAAAAATACATTTACCGTGTAAAGGGAAGACGATAAAATTAAACAATACGTGAAAAATGTTAGGTTAATACAAATACTGCACAATATTACTAGTATTATTTAACAAATATTGAATGGTTCTTCTGATCAATGAAATCGAAGTTGGGGATGATTATGCCTATTAGGTGCTACTGCAATGTGTCAAATTATCATTCAGAGCGCAGTCCGCAAACAAACCTTGTGAAGAATAAGCTCGGTATGGATATTACAAAGCTTAGCCTCAATATCAAACCAGTAATATTAATCACAGTATGCTTTTTCTTCTTGAAAAAACCAGACCACCTAGACTTGGCTTTAACTATCTGGCATATAAATGCGTGCAGTATCAGTATCAGTATCGGTTCTCTATAAAATACTCTTGGGGCTAAAATGAAATGTCCCAGTGTCGATATCTGGAGTGCAGAAGGTAAAATGAAGCCTAAATATCACATGACATAGACACCAGAAGACCATAAAAAAACAGACAGATAAGAGTCACATGAACGTCAAAGATATGAGTAATGCATGCAACATCTAGATTCCGATAAGCCAGGTTCCTGAACAGCTAATAAGCAGAAAGCAAAAAAGGCCAACCAAGCTTCACCTCGTTTTGATTTTCTGGTTTATTAAGCAAATCTCAGAGCTCAAAATTTTAGAATAGAACATTAGTTATATCGCTGCTGCTAGACCAGTGCTTACTTGAACACTTCTGATACGATCCAAGGAGTAACGGAGGTTGTATTAGAGAAAACATAGAAGATTTAGTCTCCACTTGTAAACTACTCGCAGAATATTAGGATTGTCAATTAGAGTCTAATGAACCTGCAGTGATGGCCGCTAAACATTCCTCACAATTGAAAAGCATACGATTTCTCGAGTAATTTGGACTTTGGAGTGCGAGCCACAGCGACATGACACGAGCCTCCTGCAGCAGAGTGGACACCCTTGAACAATTTATATCACAAATGATAAAGCCCTCCGCCTATCAGTGCAGTTGTCTGCAGGAAACATGGTCAAGCTAAAAAAAACAAATAATCCCTTTATTTTTATGTTCATTTTTGGATAGATTCTTTAAGAGAGAAAATGCAACTGGAACTTAGGCTGTTTATTCCAACTTATCCGCTTCCTTATCCTTCACTACCGGAAAATAAAACGCTTAAATCTCTTTCCACCGGTACTTTTCAAGGATAGGTGAGGGAGTTTTCAGGGTGCAGAGGAGTTTTCAGGGTTGGGCTTTCTACAATGGGGAGGGGTTTGAAGCTGAAGCTACGGTGGGGGAAGTGGAGAGTGGGGTGGCTGAACTGAAAGGTGCGGTGGTTCGGATTAGATGTATACAGAGGTAGGTGGAATAAAACTATAAAAAGGAATGGGGTATTTGAACCCTGAGACCTAATGTCCCACGGTACCTCCATTGTAAGCACTGCAATTTTATTGCAAAGATTTGCAGAAAAATAAAACCTAAAGACATGGTTGAGAAGGCCGGAAATGAAATGCGTACAGAACTAATTCAGACATGACGGAGTAATTAGAAGTAGCATAATACAAACTACAAACCTCTAAAGAATCTTGCATCTGGAAAATCAACGAGCTGCGGAATGTGGACGGCGTTCAGTAGCTGCACTGGTTTCTGAAGCGACTTCAAAATTTAGGTCATAGAGCCAACAAAAGTGCACACTGCACAGATAATCACTACTGTCTATGAGAAAGACCAACACTCCGCTGCTGGTAGGCTATTCATTTCTTAACATTAACAGAAACGGAATCAGAATCAGGAAACAGATACCAGGAGATAAACCAGGCATAAATGGTATTATAGTTTACAGCAACATTTCATCTGATTTGAGACTATTTAATCAACCAGATCATCAACAGTGTAAAACACTCCAAAAAGGAGTCAGAGGATACGATAAAAAGAATATAGTAGAAATGGTGACCTACAGAGTACAGAAAAATCCGGAATAAAATGAAATTTACAAGCTGAACAAATTGGTCAGCAGAAATTAGCCGAGCCACAACTTGGATTTTTGGATCCTTCAAAAAGTGTCTTCAAGTCCTTGATTTTGAGATTTAAAAGATCCGACACCGGGATCCGAACCCGTATTAGATCCTCATACCCGAGTCCGAGCATCATAGGAAAAGACTAGTCCAACACACAATTCTAAACTGCATTCTAAGGACTACAAAATACACATCAGAATCATCATATGACTCACATTTCCCACATCGGGAGATATATTATAGATAATAGGGAGCTTTTCTGTACGCTTGTCCCAATAAGGCACCAACTCAATTAGGAGAGGCTAAGAAGCACCAAAGACTGAATATTATGTCTCTACAGCTTTACGAGAGATTTAAAGTGAGCACATCGGCAACGACCAGAGAGGAAACAATAGAACGCAAGGACTGTAGCAAAATTAATTTTAAAAAAACAATAAATAAAGCAATATTAGATGTACCATGTCAGATCGACCCATTAACCCAACGGTTAAATGAGGACCACATATAAACTGTCTCATTCAAGACTCAAAGTTTAAGTTAAGCATATAAATTTGGAAGCAACTGTTTTACACCTACATCAGAATAAGAGCATTACAAATACACAAACAAAGCTTCAGAAATACATGTATTCAGAAAGAAAGAAAATCTAACCATATAAAATGGGCCGGAAAGGTCATCTGAATGATATGATACAAAAGTTCCAGCTCAACAGTGAGGACCTTCAATCATAGACATCCCTCCACAAGTCAACTAAAAATACAAACATGAGTGAAAGATAAAAAGAACTAGGTTCTGATATAATGGAGTCGTGGACTCTTCCTCCACATAACTGGAAAAGCATCAGGATTTCAAGTCTTCAACAGCCTGCTTCACAGCATATAGAGTCATCTTCTTCACCTCTAACTTATCCTCCTTTGCCTTGTGATTTGGGGGAAGCAAACGAAACTCATCAGTCAATCGCACACATTCCTGAACATTCTCAGGCGAAACAAAATCCATAGCAACCTTAATGCACGATTTGAGGTTTCGAACTTGATGTGGACAACCAGCGGGAATAAAAACGGCTTCTCCGAGCTTTTGAACAAATGTCCATGGCTCCACACCATACTCCAACTTGAGTTTCCTCTTATGCTCTTCGGTTAAGTAAAAATATTGATCATGAATCCCGTGCACAACACGTGGCACAAGGCACCCAAGTATGTGCCTAAATTCCCTGAAGTGATTCTTCAGATACTCTTCTAGCTTTGGGACATCTTCTCGCCGAAAAATATCCCACAATGCCCCACCCTCCACAGTTTCTGAAGCTTCTACCCCTTCAACCAACTCTCCATCGCTTAATCGCGGGGTCAATATATCTGTGTCACCCTCTGCTTCACTACAAGAATTCATATTTTTCCTCAATTTTTTCGAAGGTGTCCCCGTTTGTCTGTGTAAGACCTCTGTCTTCCTTTTTCTACCACGCCTTTTCACACCAGTGTTCTTCATCTCTTCATAAGTAGCCCTATCTGTTTCCTCCTGTGGTGGTGAACTAAATTTACAAATGACGTCACTATTAGCATCTCTTTTTTGAGCATATTCCTCCACTTTAACCTCATTATTGACAAAATGAGTTTTCCTTTCGTCATGGTGTCCAGTTTGGGGAGCATCTTTGACAGGAATGTCGACAATTTCCTTAACCCCATTTCCTTTCCGCATATCCAGAAGAGCTTCGCATAGTTTATCAGTAACCGTCAACCCGACAGATTTATCATCTGGGTTTAGAGCATTTGGGAGGAGCGGCTTACTATCTTTCAGTTTCACAACATTTGAGATTCCTAGCTCCACAGAAATACCAGGTTGACCCTCTTCTTTAGGGGAGTCAGCAATGCACTTCCGATCGACAACGTTCACCTCATTACCAACTACCTCATGGTGGTTTTCAGTTGGACTAGTGCCATATATCTCTTTCTCATCCTGAGCTTTGTGTTTTTGCTTCAATCGCTCTATCGTTCGGAGTGCTTTAGCGTTCATCCTCGTTTCTGTTGTATGAGTCAAAATATTCACGGCATCAGACATATCACAATGTAACTTAGTCACGGAATCTCCCCGCCCAAGTTCTTGTGCAACCCCATAAGCAATGTAAGTCTTTGGCCCCAGATCTGGCTTTAGAGATTTTTCTGGTAACTTGGAAACAAGATTAAGAACGCCACTACGCGGGTGTGTGTACTCCTTAAAAGGCAATGCTTGGATAAACTCGGCAGCATGCCTTGGTAAATGCTTTTCGAATTCAGTAGAAGGAGGCCAGTCCTTCAATTTCAACATTAATGGCCACATGAAGGAATCACAGCGACCATCCATGTACCCAGTAAAAAATTTATGAATATTGATATCATCCTCGCACCAAGTAAGGCAGTCAATAGTCTTGACATCCAAATGCCTCGAATGCTCAGGATGTTTCAACTGACGACAAGCACGCCACATGACCATAGGCTCCCAACTTAAGCCACTAGTAGTTTTAAGCACGTCTCTGACAATGATTGGTTCTGCCTTGGCCCAATGCCCTTGAAAATGTTTCAAATCGTCATTGTGAATGTCAGGGGCAGAAGGGCAGTACAGATAATTATCATCAGAATTTTCTCGGGAGGCTGCTTTCCTTGAATTACAATCTTTAGAATCAGCATTGCTCATAGAAGTGGTGCAAGAACAGTCTTCAGTGCCTACTAGAGAGGTATAATCAACTTTGTGAGTCAGCAGAACTTTTTCGGCTTCTTTCACCATTTCTGAAACATCAACTGGGAACATACACCTCAGTTGTAGCATCCCGCCGCCACACCCACCAAGGTTTGCCGGGGGACAAGGTATACTGCCGTCTTCCTTAGATTTCCATTCTAATGGCGGCATTTTAAGAGCCTTCAGATCAGTAGATTCTTCTACAGGACAAGGTTTTGGGCCATGTTCATCTGATATCAGTTTAGTAATCACGATATCTGACTCCTTTTCACCTACTATTGATTCTGAAAGCACCATGTCACGACCCTTCTCATCTGACTTCACTTCTGAAGTCACCATTTCATAATCTTTCACATCCATTTTCAGTTCTGAGGTCTCCTTGTCACAACCATTTTCATCTGACTTCAATTCAGATCGTGCAATATCATAACCTTTTTCATCTACTGAGAGTTCAGAAGGTACAACTTCAGAACCTTTTAACCCAGAATCATTGAGAACATTGCCACCAATTACTTCCTCCGGCTCTTCTCCGTGCAGGTATCCCAAACCCTTATTCACAAACTCTACATTTACCTCATCTATGGCCCCTCGAAGATTACCCTCACGGAGTTCCCGACAACAAACAAGGCATAAATCATAACAGCAAATTTGGCAACTTCTATGCATATCAATAATGGAAGTCTTACAATTATTGCAAAACATACGTTCATCAAGAGGGCAGTCAATTTGTTCTACTTTTACCTCATCAAGCGGAACGCCTTGAATGCGGGCCTCCACTTCTTTTTCCATTTCCTGCTCCTTATCAAACTGCTTCAAATAAGGAAAAACAGTTTTTAACATATACAAAGAATGCCTCACTTTATCATCCTCACTTATCTTCACCTTTTGTTTCTCCAACATTTCTTTAACTACCCCTTCCAAACGCAAACACGCCTTACAGTTACAATTCCCGCGGCAAACAGGACAAGCCTCAGCAAAATAGTCCTCAGTCTTATCAGGATACCATCGGGTCATACAAGGAATACAAAATCTCTTCCTTTTGCAAGTATTGCAAGGAACAACCCTCCCCTTATCATTCCTCTTACATTGATGACAATTATTCCTACCAACTTCAAGCCCATCTCCATCCACCCTCGGCTTTCTCACCTTCCTCTCCCTTGTCGCCCTACCACTCTGATCACCCCCTTCCTCATCGGCATTCCCATCACCACCTTCTAGGCACTCCTCTTTTCCCCGTGAAACCCCTTCCCCTACCTCATCTACAATTTTCGCACTCCCATCAACTCCAACATTTTCCGCCAACCTTGCACGTTCCAGTTTTGACTTACGCCCTCGTTTCTTCCCAATCTTACTCACTGCCGCATTTCCAGAACCAACTTCTGTGCGCTCTTCTTTTCCCCCCAAATCCCCCTCCCTTACCTCATTCACCACTACCCCACCTTCAATTTTCACACTCCCACCAGCTCCCCCATCCTTCATAACATCCACAGCGGCTTTCGGCTTCCGCCCTCGCTTTTTCCCAGTCTTACTCACTGCCACATTTGGGAATTCCTCTTTTCCTCCCCCTTCTCCTGCCTCACCCTCAATTTTCGCACCCACACCAACTCCTACCTCCTTCATAACATCCCCAGTCATTTTCGGCTTCCGTCCTCGTTTTTTCCCACTCTTACTCACTGACGCAGTTCCACAAACATCTTCTGGGCAATCCTCTTTCCGTCCCTCTTCTCCTACCACATCCTCGATTTTCACACCTACATCAACTCCTACCTCCTTCATGACATCCCCAATCGTTTTCGACTTTCGCCCTCGTTTTTTCCCACTCTTTTTCTCTTCGACATTTCCACAAACACTTTCTGTGCACTGCTTATTCCCATCAAACCCTAGCTGAATTCCATCATTTCCCACCAACCCATCTTCAACCTTCAACTTGGCAGCAATACCCACATCTTTTTCCTCAATTCCATGCAACTGATTAACAGAAACTTTAGGTTTTCTTCCGCGCTTCTTCAAGGGCAATACCTCGAGTTTAACCTCTTCTAGATGTGCTTTTTGCGGCGGATCGACGGCGTTTTCCGCCACTTTGGCCGTCGGTTTTCGAACCCTTTTTCCCGAAGTCAACGCCGAAGTATTGTCTTCCGGCATGGTGGACAAAATGAGAGAGAATCGAGGAAAGGCTAATTTGGGGGAAGAACAGTGATTGATTTTAATTAGAGTATTGTTGAGTGTAGAGCGAGAGAATTTACCTAGAAATTCGGTAAGTTAAAGCGGCAGCTCGTTTTGTTAACCCACTGTTTTAAACCACATCACTACTGATCGATCCTCGGATTATTTCCTTAACTTTGCGAAGTGATTGGTAGGTCTTGGATTGGTTTCGGGTTTGTTTGGATCGTCGGATATAGCTAGTTTGGGATGTCAAAGTACTCCCTCCGTCCCGGTCATTTGTTGTCCTTTTCCATTTTGG
>VHZZ01001733.1:54594-68375 GCA_009801015.1 Silene noctiflora | reverse complement strand
GAATTATATGGAAAAAAAATAATTACAAATTTTTTTTTAAAGTACAATGAAAATTAATCATAAAACAATTTAATTTAATTTATCAGAAAATTTTAATAAAAGAAATTAAAATTTTAAGGGATATTCTATGGTGTACCCTCGAGTTTTTCGGTTTTCTATGTTGTACCCCTACATTTTTGAAATTCTATGGTATACCCCTAAACTCTATACATTAATCTATACAATGACTTTATTCATTGTCTTGGCTAGCTTAATTTTTTAATTGGTCTATTAAATCGTCTATTTATCATTCCAATTACTCGACAACCTACACATTTATTTATTAGTTCGCCGAATTATCATTAACCCATCAAATAATATACGAATTTAACTCAAATTCATCAAGTCGCCATTATCATTTCATGCTTCATAATGGAGGTTTTTAATAGTTGTTTGTGCTTATTAAAAGTGATTTGTGATGTTTCTCGTATAAGATGATGATACAACATTAATAAGTCAAAATAAAGGTCAAATTACGGTTTTTTACAATGATAAAGCTAATGGAGATTTGAAGGAGGTTATGATAGAGAATAAGTAAGAAGTTTAGGGGTACACCATACAATTTCAAAAATGTAGGGGTACAACATAGAAAGCCGAAAAACAAAGGGGTACATCGTAGAATATCCCAAATTTTAAAGAAAATTTAAATATAAAATACAATGTAAGGTATTATATGGAAAAAAATTAATTACAAAAATAAATACAAAATATTAAAGGTATACTTGAGTGTGTAAGTATACAGAAGTCATACGAATACATGAGTGTGTACGTATACAACARTGAGTACAAAATACGGAATATTAGAGGTATACATAAATACCGAAAATAATAAAGGTATTATTAATAAAATAATAAAGGTATTATTAATATAATAGGGTTGAATAAAAAAATATTAAGAAAAGTAAYTTTAATTAATAGGGTAGATGKGRTAGCTKTCATTACCGAGAAACRGTAATAATTAGGWGCAATTAACAAGGGAATCAARCAAATTAATGAAAAATTCAGATTCTTCAACTTTGCCACTTGTCGCGCTCTCATTGGTGGTGTATGAGAGCCCTCATACACCTGGTGTAACTCTACCATCTTCCCAACTTACCCTTAAAATTATAACCTAGAAATCGACATAAAAGCATTTTCCAACATTTTTCATCATTTCATTTCATTCGATATTATATACTAGTATAGTTTCCGTGTAAATACACGGCTTTTTTAGAGGAGGATATTAGAGTTTATAACAATCAATTACAGTAATTTAACTCATTTAGAAATTTAATGAGAAAATATATTATCGTTGTGTCTCATATGATGAGTTGTAAAACAGAAGGTTCAATAGTTTTACCCCGAATATGATTTGTGTGTTCTGTGAATACTATTTTATCAACATTATTTTTAAAGAGAATGATATTATATGATTACATATTTACATACACTAAAAATATAAATAATAAAATATTAACTGATGATTTTTTTAGTAAAGAATATATTAAGAAAGATTTTATTTATTTATGGCATGTAAATATAAAGTGCATAATAATGAGATTAATAGAAAATGAGGACCACTATTAGAAGCTGAATAATTAGGGGAGAAACTTGAGCGGAAAAATTGGAGTTTTGTTATTCTTTTAGAATATAGGGGATATGGATGACAATGGATCCCGGATCATGTCCAGATCCTGGGATCCAGATCGTAAGGGCCGAATCTGGATCTCAATATTTTGGATCCAGTGGATATGGATATGGATCAAATCCATATGCATAAAAACGGATCCGGATATGGATCCATATGGTCGAGATCCAGATCATACCCTAAATCCATATTTATTTTATTTTAAAATAAAATTTAAAAAATGAGTTAAAGAAATAGTAAAATTATATTCTTTTCTTAAAGTTTTTCATATACTAAGCTGTGATTTCTTTCTCATTGACATTTTTCAACTGCAAAAATTTCTTTGTTATCGCTACTGTATTCTATTAAACTTTATTTCGATATCTTGACAACTATATTTTTAACATTTGTAGTCTAATATAAAAAAAAAATTGTATGGTAAGTTTTAGTATAATCCAAAAAATAGTATTTTAATATTTAAAAAAATGATTTTTTAACCATAAAATGGATATGGGATAGATCTAAATCCAGTCCATATCCTGAGGATCTGGATATGGATTTGAAAATTTCAGACCGTGTGAATATAGACCGGATCTGGATCCACTATAGGACATAAGGATCTGGATCTGGATCCTACCCTATCCATTGCCATCCCTAGATTAGGGGATGATGAGAAAGATTTTGTTCAAATATAAATATATATAACCACTCACTTATTATTAATACATAATTAATAAAAGAAGTAAATATCTTATTAGTGACCATAAATTGACTAAGAACTAAAACGTCGTATTTCATGAATAACTTGAACGTTTCTTACACACATAACATACTAATTCACAACACACTTAGTAAAAATCTATCAAAAGAAGTAAACTTTTCAACAATTCTTTGGTTGTTATGACCCAAAATCAGCAAACTATAACACATAAGGTAGAATACTAAAGTTGGATACGAGTCAATCAGACATTCAAGTTCTATATATATCAAGTATATTGTTGACAATTTGTGCTACCTGAAGTAAGCATCAAAACACCTTTATACTACTTCAGGATCAGAATGGAGAGTACACATACTTTGTCGATTCGACTACGAAAACTAGACATTTCTTAGCTCTTCAAAGTTAGCTCACCAGCCAGTTGAGTTATAATATAACCTGGTTTTGTCTATATAAATGTTGACAACAATGTCGACGACTAAATTGAGCTCCGGTGGAAAATAAGTACTGTACAACAGAAAGGAACATGGAGAAAATTGAGGAGGTCGTCAGAGATGAAAAGCAGCCGGAAGCTAAGTACATGGGACTCAAGGCCATGCCTTTCATCATAGGTTCGAAAAGAGTACAAATTTACATGGTTTTACTGTGTTCTGATTCTTATTATATGCCGAATTTTCAGCTATGTTACTATTGTTTCAGGGAACGAAACATTTGAGAAGTTAGGAACAATCGGTACCTTAGCCAACCTATTGATCTACCTCACCTCCGTATTCAACATGAAAACGATAACTGCCACGATAATGATCAGTGTCTTCCATGGCACCTCAAATTTCGGTACCTTGCCTGGAGCTTTTCTCAGTGATTCCTACTTTGGTCGCTACAAAACGATTGGGTTCGCTACAGCTTCCTCATTTTTGGTAAATTTAAACTTCTCTTAAGGTACTATATTTAGGCATTGGACAACCATATGGTTTATATATTCTTCTCGTCTCTTCTTTAGGGGTTGACAATAATAGCCCTTACAGCAACAGTCCATCAACTACACCCACCACATTGTGAAGCAATAGAGACTTCTTGTGTCGACCCAACAGCTTGGCAGACGGGTTTTTTACTTTGTGGGTTCGTTCTGATGATAATAGGCGCAAGCGGGATTAGGCCATGTAACTTGGCCTTTGGAGCAGATCAGTTTAATCCCAATACCGAAAAAGGGAAGAAAGGGATCGACAGTTTCTTTAACTGGTACTTTTTCACCTTCACATTCGCGCAGATAGTGTCTTTGACCCTGATCGTGTACATTCAGACTAATGTGAGCTGGAGCATAGGGCTAGGCATTCCGGCTGGTCTGATGTTGGTTTCTTGTGTGCTCTTTTATATGGGTTCTAAGATGTATGTGAAAGTTAAGCCACAGGGGAGTCCTTTGACCGGAGTGGTTCAAGTTATTGTTGTTGCTGTCAAGAAACGGAAGCTGAAACTAACTGAACAGCAATTGACCTCTCTGTATGATTATAGACCTCCTGGTTTTACCAATTCTAAGCTCTCTCACACTAATCAGTTCAGGTAACTGTTTTGTGTCCGTCAAACATAGAAGAACAACTGTACACCAAAAGATGCAGAATGAGATTACTCTAACTCTGATTTGATGCTTGGTTCAGGCATCTTGATAAGGCAGCAATAATCACCCCTGATGATCAAATCGACACAGACCGATCAGCAGATCCATGGAAGCTGTGCTCAATCCAGCAGGTAGAAGAAGTCAAGTGTTTGGTTAGGATTCTGCCAATATGGGTTTCAGGTATTATCTACAATATTGGCATTTTTCAGCAATATACATATGCAACATTCCAAGCACTGCAATCCGACCGACATCTGCTTGAAAAGAGCAATTTCCAGATACCTGCAGCATCATATGTGATCTTCATCATGCTGAGCTTCACCCTTTGCTTAGCCATCTATGACAGATTCATTGTTCCTTTCACTCGAAAACTGACAGGTACACACTCTGATTATTTATTGCATGAAGGGTGTTGCTCCACGACACGCCTGTTCATTCTAATAACACAACATTTTCCTATGATACTCATGACTTAGGCTCGTAAAACAGAATACAGAATACGGAGTACAATTCTATCTTAACCAATTTTTTAACACATCATTTTAATTATATTTTTAACAGGTAATGACATTACAGTCCTGCAAAGAATAGGTACCGGCAAGATTATTTCTGTACTGATGCTGATAGTATCTGCTGTAGTAGAGGAGAGAAGAAGAACCATAGCTTTAACAAAGCCAGCACAAGGGTTTGTTCCTAGAAAAGGCTCAATTTCTCAAATGTCCGCCTTATGGCTAATTCCCCAACTAATCATAGCGGGTTTAGGAGACGCCTTCACTTCAGTAGGCCAAATGGAATTTTATTATAAACAGTTCCCGGAGAACATGAGAAGCATTGCCGGGGCAGTGTTCTATTGTGGCTTGGCAATGTCAAGCTACCTGAGCAGCTTCTTGGTGTCGGTTGTTCATAAGATGACAAACGACAAGGGAAAGACGCAAAACTGGCTGTCGGAAGATCTTAACAAAGGAAGACTAGATTACTTCTATTACTTGGTTGCTGCAATGGGAAGTTTGAATTTCATCTACTTCGTAATGGTTTCGAAGTGGTACAAGTATAAAGGAAGTCAGGAGGGCGAATTAGACGTAGAACGACAATCGCTATGTTCTGCTTGATACTCAAATTCAGCCATCTGAATTCTGAAGTTACATAGAGGTGGCTAGGTATTAAGGACTAGAGAGTGATTAGTGAATGATTGTAAAGGGATTAAGGGAAACAGAGAAAATAGGAGGTCCGTTGCTGCACGAAAAAATGAAGCCCGAAATATCAATATACAAATGTATTACTCAGAATACTCCAAAGTTTGGATTGAATTCGATCAATAAAGTTTTTAAATTAGATTTTGTTAAATTTCAGCAAAATGTTAGCTCCTTACTTTACTGACTGAGCTAACTAACATCTAGTGTACTCGACTACTCGTACATTGATTATCTTACAAGTTTAGACACGGTATTAAACAAGATTAATTAAAATTGATTTTGTCAATACACCAACACAATAACATATCCAATGATTTAACACAATAACACCACGTCAATTAGTGATCTTGTCCGTCTTCCATTTCCACAAGGAAACAACATGGGAGCAGACTACTACAACATCCTTAAAGTCAACCGCAACGCCACCGAAGACAGCCTACGCAAGGCGTACCACCGCCTCGCAATGGTATGGCACCCGGACAAAAACCCGAACAACCTTATCGAATCAGAAGCCAAATTCAAACAAATATCAGAAGCCTACGACGTCCTAATGGACCCTCAGAAACGTAAAATATATGACCTACATGGCGAGGAAGCTGTCAAGTCAGGCCACATTCCTCCTTCCACCGCACATGCTAGCTCCAGCAGCCGGGAGCGGAGTGCGGAGCATATCTTTGAAGAGTTTTTTAGGGAGAACCAAGGGGAGTTTTCGGGGTTGTTGAAGAAAGGGCCGCCGATGGAGCGGAGTTTGCCGTGTAGTTTGGAGAATTTGTATAAGGGTGCTAAGAAAAAGATGAAGATTTCTAAGACTATTACTGATTCTTTTGGGTATGTTTCGTTTCTTCTTTCCTCTTCTTTGTTGTTGGCTTTGGTTGATTTCTCTTCATTTCTTTTGGTGTCAAATAAGGTGCAAAACTACTGCAATCGTGACTTATTATTAGGATACCTCTTTGTATTGCTTCCTTTTCGTATCTTGTTATTCGTATGGATTAATGTTACCCCGTGGTTGTTGTGTTGATGCACGATTTTCCTTTATTTAACTATTCCGTATCCAAATCTAAAGTAGCTCATAACTCGAGTTTAAATTCCACCAATATTAAGATCATCCTTTATTACTGCTTTGACACCAAAAGAAAAAAACAAGTACTCCGTATATGGCTGTATGCCTGTATCAAGTTCTAACATTATGAGATCATCTGGATAATGTTATGAAATGAGTGGTAAACTTTGATTACACCATTTTCATGGCTGACTATCATTCATATTATAAGTGACTATATATACATTTTTTAGAACTATTTACTGTTTTATAAGACCATGTCTAAGCAAAGTCAATTGTTAGGTCATGACTTTGCTCGGTCATGTTAATAACTTAATTAAGCAAGATAACTGATGACCAAATGTGATTAATTTGTGACCTTCTACAATAAAAAGTCAATTTGTGACCATTATTGAACAAAATTGACCACCTTGATTGATCACCTATGTGTACAATTTCTATTGGTTGAAAAATAAAAAAAAGTACTCCACTGCTAGCCATTGCCAGCCATCTTCATCTGCTAGTGATTTTACCATCTTCATTCACTCATTTCCACTGCCCTTCATTCACTCCAACTCCAACTTCAACCAATATCTACCGACAATAAAATTAAACACACATTAATTAACTTTTTATTTTTTAAAATAAAAAAATTCTTATAAAAACAGGATAAAATTCAGTCACTTTTTATTATCTTCTACACAAAAAAATTACTTATAGTAAAAAAAAAAAAAACCAAACATATTTACATCTCTCTAATTTTAAAAAAATTATGGATTTAAATGAATATGATATTTCAAATTATGCCACCGATGATTATTTATCTCCAAACAATCCAACTTTCGATTTAAATCAAAGTACTCCAACTATTACCGAATTATTATTGGGTATTTTATATGTCGAATCATGTTTTTCAATAATTTTTTTTAAATTGTTAATGAAATCGTCTAATCACTTTTCAAAATTATAACGTTGTTATTTAATATTTTTTTCCGTAAAGTACACCATAATATTAATATAGTCTTAAAATATTGGGGTAGTTTTTATTTTATTAAGATTTTTACAATAATAGAAAAATAACTAGATTTATAAAATGTTACGAAAAATAATTGTAAAAGTAAGAGAGAGAAAAGTGGGGTAGAGAATGTGAGAAATGATTGAAAAAGTTTTGTAGTGGAAAATAATTGGGTTGATAACCTAGGTGGTGACCTTCTGCTTGGGAGGGTAAAAGTAAGCCAAGATAAATAAATTGAATTAACAGTAAAACCGTGTGGCGATATAATTAGAGCAAGCTCTCATTGGGGATGATCTAAGAGAAAAACAATCAATGGGTTAGATCAAATGCGTAAAACTTAAAATACAGTATTTTATGAAGGTGTATTAGTGTATATAACAATCGCCTAATATGAGAATGTAATTTAAATTTTAGTCGTTTTTAGTGATGTGCGATTCTAAACGTTTTATCCGTAGTTTATAATGTAACAGAAAATATAAATAAATATTGTACTATCGTCTATAATTAGAGAAACTATATATTTACAATCGTCTATAATTATAAATTGACCCACAATCAAAATTGATTTGAGTCCATCCAACCTACCTCAGTATTTCCGGACCCCCAAAACCCCAGTTGCGAACTCAAAAATACGAATTCTAACTAACTTTACGCCCAAATAATACGAAAGAATTGCTCAGTATTTTCAGCAAAGTTATTTTCTCCAATGAGGCAATCTCACTTCATTTTCAAACTTTCCGGCAGAGCTAGAAAACAATGACACAACTAAAAAAACTCGATACAAAATTAACGTGTTGGGTTGAGGGTTGTTGACTCATTTATATAATTAGAGACACGTGATCCATTTGGATCGGATTTGTGCTAAAGGGTCCGTAAGTCTAGACCTGGCAAAACTGACGGACCCGATAAGGCTGAACCAAGATCCGAAAATGACCCGATAGACCTGAAGTGACTCGACTCGGATTGTGTGACCCAAAATGACCCGATTAGCCCAAAATGACTAGAAATTAATTAGAGTAACACTATGACCCGAAATGACCCAGAACGACTCCACCCAAAATTACCCGAGTCACTGGACCCGTAAGTGAACCGATAAATTGCTGACACAACCCGACCCCACCTGAATGATCTATTTACTAGGTCTTCATAGCCCATTTACATGTGACACAAACAAAAACCGGACACGATCCGATATGTTTGCGAGATCGAGTCACATATTTAGGCAAATATTATCCAATCCAATGAATGGGCTAATTATCCATCCAACTAGAAGCCCAACCCTCCAACCCACAACCAGAACAGACATCATAAAAACCCTAACAAACTTCTCCACTATAAACCCTACTCATTTCTTCAACCCCGCCTCCACCCCAAAAAATCAATCAACCCCAAATCCTGCAAAAATGCAGATCTTCGTGAAAACCCTAACCGGGAAAACAATCACCCTCGAGGTTGAATCCTCTGACACAATCGACAATGTCAAAACCAAGATCCAAGACAAAGAAGGAATCCCACCGGATCAACAACGTCTAATCTTCGCCGGAAAACAACTCGAAGACGGCCGTACCCTAGCCGACTACAACATCCAGAAGGAATCAACCCTCCACCTTGTCCTCCGTCTTCGCGGTGGCGCAAAAAAGAGGAAGAAGAAGACCTACACCAAACCCAAGAAGATTAAGCACAAGCACCGCAAAGTCAAACTTGCTGTGTTGCAGTTCTACAAGGTTGATGATAGTGGTAAGGTGCAGAGGTTGAGGAAAGAGTGTCCGAATGCTGAGTGTGGTGCTGGGACTTTCATGGCTAATCATTTTGATAGGCATTATTGTGGGAAATGTGGGCTTACTTATGTTTACCAGAAAGCCGGCGGCGATTGATTGATGAATGATGATGGGTTTTGAGGTTCTGTTTCGTGTAAGGATTATTTATGTTTTGTTTTTGTAAGACTTAATTAGTTGGATAATCTATATTATCATGTTGGATTATTACAGGTTTCATTTCGATAATCAGGTGGTATTAAGTTTCGATACGACCCTCTCACTCACTGATGGGTCTGTGTTTAACCAGTTTAATCTTACTTCTCGTGTTTTGTTGCTTTTAATAGTTTTTAGGTTATGTTTTTTATTGGTGTTTGTGTTAATGCTCGATTTGTCATTCCGGTATTTTTGAAATCTTTTTATTGTTAAATTATCTAGTTTTTGATGAATGATGGTGCTATATTTTTGAGTGAAATGTGTTTTTAACTGTGTTAATCAGGAGAATAACAGTGATTAATTAGTGTTTTTTTGATTGGTTTTATGCTGTGTTTGTTTTCGATTAGTGATTTGTTTGGTTGGCTTGTTGAATTTTGTTGCTATTAGTCTTCTGCCAAATTCATTCCATAAAGAAAAACATACAAGTTAGATGAGATTGTTATGCGTAATGTGTTGGACGAGTAATTAGTAGGTAGATTGACCTGTCCCACAACAATACTTTTTTTATAAGGCAGCCTCATAGTTCTTGTTCTATAATCTGTCCAACGGAGAGTGGAGCTTGAGGATGATATATTCCCTAGAGACCGGTATGTAGGTCATTAGGTGTAGTATTTTATTCAATGGTTTGTTTTGGGTTTCACCTTGCTCTTGTTGTTTCTTGTTGGTAGACTGTGCTGTGATACTTTATTTCCTTATATGGGCGAGACTCAATGTAGTAAAGTTATAGATGGTTTGTGGGAACTATGGGATTTCTATGTAGGTTTATTAGGGATTGCATGATTGCAATCCTTTATACGGTCTTTTATCTGTTTCGGTACTTTTGTTAATTGTCATTTGTTAAGTCGTGAATTTGAATTTGAATTTTTATTTTATTTTTAATCTGAGGCTCTAGTTCAGTGATGTCTTAGTTGGTGAAATATTTTGGTTAGTGAATTTGGGGAATATCATTGAACAGGAGTATTCTGATTTCTGAGTTTGGGTTTTGTTTTGTGTGAGGACCATTATGTGGATAAATTTAGTTTTAGTGATGTGTATTGGGGCTGTGTTGTTGTATGGCTATACCAGGCAGCTATAAAGGTCGGTTTTGTGATGTGCATAGGTGGCTAAGCTTGCTGTGTTGCTGTTTTATAAGGTTGATGATAGTGGGAAGGTGCTGAGGTTGAGGAAAGATAGTCCTAATGCTGATTGTGGTGCTGTTTGATGGTTTTTGGGTTAGTTTGATGCAACTTGTTAATCTGATGCTTCAGTTCAACGATGTCTTGGGAAAAAAGTTTGGCTAGTGAATTTATTCAATAGATTTTATATTTAATTGAATGAGAGAAATCTGAGTTTGGAAGATATGCGCGAGTACTATTTTACTATGTGACATGGGGAAGGAGTATTCGGGTGAAATATGTTTTAGTGATGCATATGAGGGTGGTGGCTTGTAGTATTGTATTATTTTGGTAATCTGGACTTTTATTTTTATCTTTTTGATAGTCATTATTGTGGGAAATGTGGTCTTACTTGATATTTTTGTATATATATAAGACTGGTGGTGATTAATTGATTATCTTGGTTTTGGATTTTGAGGTGTTTTGGTTTGGGTTGATTATGTTGTACTTCATTAGTTGATGGTTTATATTATCATTTTCGATTTCACAGTTTTCATTTGAAAAACTCGATAGTGTGCCACCTAGTGGTATTTAGTTTTGAATTTTCGATACGACCCTCTCACAGGTGGGTCTGTGCTTCACCGGCTTAATCATCTCTGTGTTTTTTTTTGAATATTTGAAATATTTTAGGTTACGTTGGTTGAAATTTTGATGTGTTTGCTGCTGTTTTGTTGATGTTTGATTTGTGATTCTGGAATTTTTGAAAGGTAATCGTGTTGTTTTTATGAGTGGTGGTGCTATATGTTGATCCATATATATCGTTGGGTTGTAAATGTGTGGTTAGCAATCTTATGAATGCGGGGGCCTTGGTCGAAAGGTTTTAACACTGTTTTTGATTACCTGCTGTCTTTGCTGTCTTATGTAGATGTTTCGATTGGGGTATGGGCGGTAAATGTAATACAAGTGATACTGCTATTTGTATTAATCCATACGTATGTTGGATTGTAAATGTGTAGTTATTGATGAATGATGGTTTGTGTTTTACCATATATATTGTTGGATTGTAATTTTTTCATTCTGTGGTTAGCTTTCTGCAAGGACTTTAAGTTGAGAGGTTTCGTTACGGATAATGTTTGATAACACAGTGAGATTACCTGTTCTCTTTTTTGGGTTTGATGTCTAATCTTATTTAGAGCATAGATGTTCTGAATGTGTTGCTCTTGTTTAGGATTGGAAACACGACATACTCATGTATTGTACTGAGTATTTACAGAGTACTTGTTTGATTTGGCATCCCCGAAATTGTCTCTACTTCTTTTGAAGTATGACATACGCATGTATTGATATTCTCATTAGCTCTCTTTGGTTCAAAGGAAGGATGGTATTGATATTTTCCTTAGCATGTAGACTAGTAATACTTTGTAGATCGCCTACTTTCTTCTTTCGCTATGAAATAATAAATGCTGGAAATGATTGTATTCTTTGATTGGTATATGTTTGCTGATTTGCTGATTTATAATCATTGGACATGTGAACAAGCTTAATTAAAGTTGTTGATAAGTAAGCTCAATACAGTTAATTGTGTTGCAGCAACATGTATTTTTGACTGTTTGGTGTGTTTTTCCACTGTTTGGTTCTGTTTTTCATTTAGTTGCACTACTCGGATGAATTGTTAGTTTCTAGTAATTGGGGTAGGATGATGTCTTGGTTACTGGTTGCCGGTTGTGATTGTTATTATCTGATCTCATTTGACAGTTGGATGGTTGGCTTGTGTTAATTTGCATTTGAAATTTATTTGATGGTTTGTTCTGGGTTGTGCTCTATAGCATACTCTCCTTGGTTCTAGTTGATAGACTGTTCTGTAGAAGACTCGATATAGTGCTGTTGTAGGTGACTTGTGTAGAATATCTTAGGAAGTTGCTCTGTGTACTTGCTGTAATTGGCGATTGCTATGAGTAATTACGTAGGTAAATGGACCGTGTGAGACCGTCTGTATAGCGCTTGTTTGAGGATGTGTCTACACATGCTTGTAATTATTTTGAACATCCCTAAATATTTTATATTATTGCATTTTTACTGGACTAGTGCATGATGCATCAATCTCGGTATAAACTTGAATTCTCAATTTATAATTTCTGAATATCAATATATTCCATGTTAAAAATAATACGACGTGCACGTCTGATGATAGTCGTACATGTACAAGTGTACAACCGTCTTCTGAGTTATGAAAGACATAATCTAAGGTAATATGTTGATATCATTTCAGCAAGGTTGAGACAATAGAGGATATACTAACAATTGAAATAAAGGTGGGATGGAGAAAGGGCACAAAGATCACATTCCCTGAGAAAGGTAACAAGGGTCCTGGCATCATCCCATCTGACCTTACATTTATAGTCGACGAGAAACCTCATCCTGTCTTTAAGCGAGATGGAAATGATTTACTAATTGATCAGGAAATAACTCTCCTTGAATCCCTTACCGGAAAGAAGCTGGAATTGAAAACCCTTGATGGAAAGATTCTCATCATTCCTGTAACGGATATTGTCGTACCAGGGTTTGAAATGGTTGTACCTGATCAAGGGATGCCAATCTCAAAACAACCTCATAAGAAAGGGAATTTGCGCATTAACTTTACAGTTAAGTATCCGACAAAGCTCACCGAGGAACAAAAGGCGGATTTACGACGAGTTTTGGGAGGTGTTTAGTGAAGATATTTGACAAACCCATCTAGATTGACAGGGCCCTGCTTTTTTTAATACATTACTTGTTTTATATAAGTTGGATTTGGATGTGGTTAGGTTAACTTGGGTAATTTTCTGTTGCTCAAACTTTGATCTACGCCACTTTTACGAGTCAAGGGCAAGTAATTTTCAGGTTCGATTGCAGACTCCTAAGATTTCGACAAGATATCCAGTTCATCTGAGTTTATTTAATTTTTGCAGACTCCCTAAGATTTCGGCCCAAGACTCAAATTAAAATTGACACGAACTAATGACCTACAACACGCAAATGTTACTAGCCACTGTGATCGTTATACATAAATAAATTACTGTAGTAAGAAAATAGTAATAGTATTAGATTTGTTCCTAATGCTAAAAGTATGAAAGTCCCGCTATGTTCGCATTACAAAATGCAAGGCGAACACGGCTTAGCAGTCATGTGACGGACACTATCCCTCATAAGTTATTTGTGGCTCCGTAAACATTTTAATTTTTATCTTATCTATCCATGTGAGTAACACTTGACCCGACACAAGCTTAAGGGAGACTTACTAGACAACGCTTACATAGTTACATACCTACTACAATATGTGTACTTACTGAAATTTGGCAAAAACTAGTTTTACTCCGTGCAAAAAAAAAATGCACGGGTCAGTTTTAAAAGTATGATATAGTGAGCTTATATGAATATAATTTGACATAATATTCATTAGATCAGCAATTAAATAAAAAATAAATATATGAACTGAAATTAAATTGCAGAATTGCA
>VHZZ01001733.1:42800-53799 GCA_009801015.1 Silene noctiflora | reverse complement strand
GATTCATTAATTGATTGTGGCAACTGGCAACCACACACAAATCATAGAGAAAGAGAGCCGTGATAAAAAGACAAAAGATGAACCACGGTAGTGGTGGTGGTGGTGGTAATTCAACAGCAATCGACGATTTGGATGATAATATGTTAAATATTATTTAGACTATCTTCTTGTGCACTCCTTGTGCACCTTTAGTAGCCTGCAAGCTTGTAAATAAACGTTGGTGTTCTTTAATCTCCGACTCTAAATTTGCGTCTCACTTCTCCAATCATAAGAAGGAAATAACTATTCTTTCGGTATTTGTTGAATACTATGGCTAACCAAAGCAGTGGTCCTAAACATACCAAGGCACAACTGGCACATTTGTCACGTGATCCATTCAAGGCTCCTGATCCAACGTAACAATATGATTAGTGCCCATTTCTCTAGGCCCATTTGTACAAACTTTATTCTCCTAGGTTTCTACTTTTTGTGTCATCCAGATCTCCTATATAATGCACCCATTGTATGTAGCCGTTTCAGTGTAACATCAATATCAATCAACTCATTTTCCAAAACAAAACAGAGCATTTATTTTTGCAATTTCAATCATCAATATGGCTATTTATCACAGAATTTTACATGGTATCAGAGCGGATTAAAATCCATCTCTTCATTATTTCAGGTGATTTTTGTTTATCTCGTTCTTTGTTATTTCATGTTGCGATATTTTTTCTGTTGAAAAGTTCCTTGCTTTTGTTTACTTATCACCTTTAAAATGACTGATAAAGATCCAAGATCCAATCCTTTCTTTGTCCATCCCGCTGATACTAATGTATTGTCTGTAACACTCCCATACCCAAAGGTACATTATCAAGGACTACCTCAAGGTGTGAGGATGCTACCATCTCGGTTACCCGAGGTAGTGTACATCACAGAAACCCTAATGAAACATAATTACAATTAACTTATTAAAACGGTTACAACTCCAAAATGCAAATTCAAAAGCCGAAACCTAAAACTCGGATATAAAGTAAGACAAAGTCATGCGGAAGCTAAACTACAAAAGAACTGGTGATGACTCCACCTTGCCAACCCCGCAGCAACATCAACAACAATATCCGTCATCACCTGCTAAGCTAACTGCTCAACATCAAAGCTTACTCTATGAAATCTCCTCCAAGAACATAATTAAGCAATCAATACAATGAACGAAGCAATCAAATCCCAAAACCCCCAAATTACCCAAATTAGGGTTTCACTAATCTACATCCATACCATAAAAGACTTGACCAAGAACTTACCCAAATGATTACAAAGGTGAAGGTGTGAAAATCCCCAAAAATGATGAACTCCGCGCCTCGGATCGATAGGAATAGAAGGGAAGCAGTTTACGTCATTTAGTTCTTGTCAAAGGTGATTAACCAGCTTAATGAAAAGTTTTAGTGTGTAAAATATGATTATAACATGCTTCCGTTCTAATTATATCAAACCGCGGAAAAGCCCGTAACGAACCGGACACTCGGTCGAGTACGAGACACTCGACCGAGTAAGACACACTCGACCGAGTGCAGGACACTCGATCGAGTACGCCACACTCGACCTAGTGCTAACGCACTCGCCCGAGTTCACAACGAAGAGAACACTGTCAGATTACTCACAACAGCTACTCGGTCGAGTACCCCATACTCAGCCGAATAGCCTAAGACCATAAATCTGTTGTATTACATTGTCCCTAGTCACTACCCATTTCAATGGTGATGGTTATGGTTCTTGGAAGAGATCCATGCTCATCTCTCTTTTTGCCAAAAACAAAATTGGCTTTATAAATGGGGATCTGGTTAGGTCTTTTGTTGATGTTGTTAAGATAAGGAAGTGGGATAGATGCAATGACATAGTCATCTCATGGATTTTTGGAAGTGTATCTAAGGAGATTAAGGCTAGTGTCCTTTTCACTGAGACTGCAAAGGGAATATGGGAAGAACTAGAGGAGAGATTTGAACAATACAATGATGCTAGGCTATATCAAGTGCATGATAGTTTAAAGCAAATATCACAAGGTTCAAACTCTATTTCAACCTACTTCACCAATCTCAAGAAATGCTGGGATGAAATCAGAAACATCTGGACCATGCCTAAGTGTACATGTGGGTGCACCTGTGGAGCTTACAAAACCATTATCAAGCATGAAGAAGATCGAAGGGTTATGAAATTTCTGATTGGACTCAATGATTCATATAATGCTATAACAGGGCAAATCCTAATGTTGGAGCCCATTCTCAACTTTAATGGAGTTTATTCTCTCTTAATCCAAGAAGAAAAGCAGAGGGATATTTCTACTCAAAATGTCCTGAAACTAGAGGCCTCTGCTATGGCGACTAGGGGATGGAACAATGGGAACAAAAACTCTTACAATAACAGAAATGCTAGTGGCAACACTGAATTCAATAATGACAACAACAATGGAAATATGAACTCTGCCAACAAGAATCCAAACAACAAGAATGAGGTCCCATTCAGAAGGAACAATTATCATTGCACACACTGCAATATGGATGGACACAGTGACTCAAGGTGTTTTATCCTACACCCAGAACTGAGGGGAAACAAAAGAATGGCTGAAACTGCCAATGCTGTTGTCAACAAACAACCAGAGCATGAAGAGTCTTCTGGCAGTCAGAGTAACATGGAATATGACCAAGTTCTACAGGAGTTGAGCAAGTTTAATCTCAGGTTTTCCAACTCTGAACTTGCTATGATGGCAGGTAGTTCTCATATTCTTGACATGTAACACCCTCATATCTCAAGGCACCTTACCAAGGACTACCTCAAGACATAAGGGTGCTACCATCTCGGTTACCCGAGGTAGTGCACATCACAAAAACCATAATGAAACATAATTTAAAGGTAAAGATTAAATACTGATTACATGTCTCCAAAAATGTAAATACAACCAACTCAAAGCTGTATTATCAAAAAGTATCTAAAGTGTGAAGAAGATAAACGACTACTACTGGCGATGACTTTGTCCCTGCCCAATCCCCCGGCAACATCTACAACAATGATAGTCATCACCTGCTAAGCCAACTGCTCACTATCCCGAATGGATCACCACAGTTTTTAAAAAAGAAACGGGGTCAGTCAACCGTACAATAATATACATAGCAAAACATATAATAAGCATCCAATGTAACAAAACCTCATTCTCCAAACTCCATAGTAACCAGTAACCAACTACACACCGAGGTGTGTAGCCCTGCTATATTACCCATCGCAACAGGTAATCCACGCCGCCAGTGGGGACCGCAGCCTTACCACCAAAATACCCGCTCACACAAGAGCGAACCCAGTCCATTAATGTGAACATCCCCCTTGTGCCGAGAGAACGCAAGAACCGAACAATAGGAGTGAGACCATCTCTCGCAATGGCTCACAATACAATCTCCATACTACACAATCACATCCATATAACAATCATATCATGAATATCATAAAATAATAACAAAGATCGTTACATCATTACATATACTATTCCACAACCAATTGAGTAGGGAAACCCTACCTGATAAGAAAATCCCGATATGAACAACAAAGAATCAAAAGGATTCCTCTACGAAGTCACCTCCTATAACATAATTAACGAATCAACACAACGCTTAAAGACAATCAACTCCCAAAACCCCCAAATACCCAAATTAGGGTTTCACTAATGTAAGAACAAAACCATAAAAAACTAGATCAAGGACTTACCCAATTGATTATAAGGCCAAAGGTGTGAAAAACCCTAATAAAAGATGAACTAACGCCTCCGGATCGATAGAAAGTAGAAGTGGGCAGTCTACGTTGCTTGTATGTGACAAACTGACTTTTGAGAATGTTTTAATATAAAAATACATAAGACACTGCTCACGTTCTATTTTATATCAAACCGCGTAAAAACCCGTAACGAACTGGACACTCGGTCGAGTATGGGACACTCGACCGAGTAAGACACACTCGACCGAGTGCAGGACACTCGATCAAGTACGCCTAATGGAACTAAGATTCAGGTTGTTGGTGTTGAAGTTATTAAATTTACACCAAACATCACTTTAAATAATGTTTTATATGTGCCCGATTTTCAATTCAACCTCTTGTCCATTTGTCAACTCACAAGAGACCTTACCTCATCCATTGTCTTCACTCCTAACCATTGCTTCATACAGGTTCCATCCATGACCAAATTCTTACATCTTGGTAGACAAAGAAATAGCCTATATTTTGCTGATTCTAAGCCCAAAAACAACATCAAAGTTGCTGCTTCAACCCAAAATCAAAACCAGACATGTGTTGCTGTTAATGCTTATGTTTCCTTAGATAGATGGCATTGTAGATTAGGTCATGTTCCTTTTTCTAATTTAAAGTTTTTGCCTGTAATAAAATATTGTAAGTAGCAAACTTCTTCTATTTGTCAAATTTGTCCTAAAGCAAGGCTCCATAGAAAGCCCTTTCCTAATGTCAATTCTCATTCCAAAAGCATTTTTGAACTTATTCATGTTGACATATGGGGACCATACCATACCCCTACACATTCTGGTCATCGTTTTTTTTCTAACCATTGTTGATGATTTTCCTAGAACAACTTGGACTCATCTCCTTGCACATAAAAGTAATGCTCTACCCATGCTTAAAGCATTTATCACCTACATAGAAAACCAATTTCAAGCACATGTAAAAACTATTCGAAGTGACAATGGTTATGAATTTGGTGAGACTCAAGCACTGGCATACTATGAATCTAAAGGCATTTCTCATCAAATATCCTGTGTTGACACCCCTCAACAAAATGGGGTGGTTTAGAGGAAGCATAAGCACCTCCTTGAAACTGCAAGGAGYCTATTTTTTCAAGCTAATCTCCCTGTCAAATACTGGGGAGAGTGTCTCTTGACTGCAACATACCTCATTAACAAAATGCCATTATCTGTCTTACATAACAAAGCACATCTTGAGATTTTATACAAAGAAACACCTTCTTATGAACATCTGAGATGTTTTGGGTGTCTATGTTTTGTGGCTACTTCAAAAAGGGGGAAGGGATAAATTTCAACCAAGAGCAACACCCTGTGTTTTAATTGGTTATGCCAATGGTAAGAAAGCTTACACTGTGTTAGACTTGGAAACATAGAGAGTATTTCACATTAGAGATGTAACTTTTCATGAAARCGTTTTCCCTTTCCATACAACAAACATGTCTAAGCATTTTGACCAAGACAACATGCCATCTACCCCACAAGCCATGACAAATTCCATCTTCTTTGGGAATCATGATGCTTACAATAATAAGGATATCTTGACTGAAGATATTGAAGGTCAAGTACCTGCTCCTACAACATCAACCATACCTGAAGTAGTCAGTTCTGAATTGGTTGGCAGTGATGCTACTGCTGCTATACCAGTGCCTCCTTCTACCACAGGTAGAGTCATAAGACTTCCCTCATATCTCAATGATTATGCTGTGGAGTTACCACATTCCACTCACTTTGCTTCCTGTCAAAGCCATTGGTGCAATTTTGTCAAGTTCAGTGCTCTCCCAACATCAGCACAACATAAGATCAACCACATGACATCTTATTCTGAGCCGTCTAGCTATAAAGAGGCTTCTAATGATGAGCACTGGGTACAAGCTATGAAACAAGATATTAAAGCTCTCCAAGACAATGATACATGGAAGCTAACTGATCTACCAAGAGGACGAATGGCTATATCCTCTAAATGGGTATATAAAGTCAGGTTAAATTCTGATGGCACTTTGGAAAGATACAAATCTAGGGTTGTGATTCGAGGGTGCAACCAAAGGCCCGGACTTGATTATCAGGAGACATTTTCTCCAGTTGTGAAGATGACAACAATTAGAGCTTTAATTTGTGTTGCTTCTCACAGAGGTTGGAATATATTCCAAGTGGACGTTAATAACGCGTTTCTCCATGGCGATTTAATTGAAGAAGTATACATGAAATGACCTGAAGGAATGCCTAATCCTACCAATCAAGTTTGCAAACTGAAAAAGTCTCTCTATGGGCTTAAACAAGCTTCAAGGCAAAGGTTCTCTAAACTAAGTGACTTACTCAAGAGCAATCAATATAAACAATCAAAAAATGATTACTCTTTGTTTGTCATATAAGACAAGGATAATATCACCATTCTTGGCATCTATGTTGATGATATAATAGTCATCGGGTCGGATCCTAACCATATTCAAGCCCTTAAACAAGTCTTTCATGCTACATTTGGTATCAAATATTTAGGAAAGCTACATCAGTTCCTTGGAATTGAAGTAAGCTACACGCCTTAGGGAATAGTTCCCAATCAAAAGAAATTCACAAATGAACTTTTACAACAATCYGGTATTCAACAAGCAAGAAACAATGTTACTCCTTTACAAGTCAATTAGAAGTTTGATTCTACTGACCAAACTCCCTGTCAAGGCCCTACATATTACAGGATGATCATTGGGATGTTTAATTTTATGACACAATAGACCAGATCTCTCATTCACTGTCCAGACCTTGAGCCAATTTATGCATGCTCCTAAGCATTCTCATGTCCAGGCTGCTCATCAAGTTTTGAGGTATCTGCAAGGTACTCATGGTCAGGGTATTCTGCTCAAGGGTCCAGTCATCTTACACTTCAAGCTTTTGCTGACTCTGACTGAGCAGCATGCCCCATTACTCGCAAATCTATCAGTGGTTGACTCACAATTAGGACAGTCTCCTCTCAGCTGGAAAAGCAAGAAGCAGAGTATTGTGTCCAAGTCTTCAGCTAAGGCAGAATATAGAGCCCTTTCCCAAGCTTCTGCAGAAATTACCTGGCTTCTAAGATTGCTTACTGAAATGGGTGTCTCTGATTTAAAACCTGTCACACTGCACTGTGACAACCATAGTGCCCTACATATAGGCAAAAATCCGATTTTCCATGAGCGCACGAAGCACATTGAGATTAATGGTCCTAAACATACCATGGCACATCCGTCACGTGATCCATTCAAGGCTCCTGATCCAACGTAACAATATGATTAGTGCCCATTTCTCCAGCCCATTTGTACAGACTTTATTCTCCTAGGTTTATGCTTTTTGTGTCATCCATATCTCCTATATAATGTACCCTTTGTATGTAGCCGTTTCAGTGTAACATCAATATCAATCAACTCATTTTCCAAAAAAAAAAAACAGAGCATTTATTTCTGCAATTTCAATCATCAATATGGCTATTGATCACAGAATTTTACAGAATCATCTCCCAATATTGAGGACGACGAGCTACCATGGACTTTTATTGCAAGTAGAAAGGATCCGTATACTAAGTGGAGTAAGTACCCTTTCTGCCAATACGTTGTGCGTAATACTAGCCCCATTGAATCCGTGTTTGGGTCCCCAAGATTCTCGCTGGGATTCCTGTCGCCTTGTATTTTCGTCGTTGAATCAACTTTCAAGGACTTAGTCTTATGTTCCGTTCCTGAGATCAATTGCGCACACGATCAGATTTATTACCTTATCAATCCACTAACTAAGCATTGGGTTGATCTGCCACCTTGCCGGGGTATTTTCCAACCCTGTGAGTATAAATGGGTTTGTTTAGTATGCCAAGAACCTTATGACTACACCCAAGATTACAAATTTAGGGTTGTTTTGATATATCAAAAGATGCCTCATGTCTATATATTGGTTCTTATTGTTCCGAGACTGGTGAATAATAGAAGAAATTTAATCTTATTGTATCGATCAAACATGAACTAGTTACTCAAAACCTTTTTGATAATTTTAGATTTCAGGCCGTCATTTGTAACGACATTATCTACCTTCACCAGAAATTATATTTAGTTATGTTTAATCCGTTCGATGTGGACGAGACAACTGACACTACTACAATTGAGGCTAAGCTTCTCCCATCATTGCCGGACCCAGTCGACGGTTATTTGCGAGAGTCATCAGGGCAATTGTTCTTCATGCGTGACCCTAAAAAGGAATGTCGTACCATGATGAGATACAAGAAATATGGGAGCACCATTGACCTCCCGTTGAAGGTCTGGAAATTGGACCCAAATCAAGTTCCTTTGATATGGAAAACGACTTTTGAAGGTTCATGCACGGACAATTTGAATAACTGCGGCAATTTGAACCAAGGCAATGAACCCACATTTGATTTCGACTACTTATAGTTCGACTTTACTTCGGTCTCCAATTTAGGGATGCACCGGAACAATGACAAATTAATTTATCTACATCTTTTGTAAGAGGAGTTGTTGCTTTTGTGCGATACAGGAACAAGATTAATAAAGCCCTTAATAAGTCTTCCACAATATATTTGTGAGAAGGAGTTTCATAAGCTCGATCTCGAGTGGTGGCCAACCTCAATTCCTAAGGCATACTTGTCGAATGCCTCTCAATAGGCTCATACTTGTTTTCACAATTTCTCCCGAACTAATTTTATGATCAGGAGATAATTCTCCTTGAATCACTTACTGGAAAGAATATCATCATTCCTGCAAGGGATATTGTTGTACCCGGGTTTGAAATGGTTGTAACTGATCAAGGGATGCTGATGAGCTAGCTTTCTTACCGTTTATTTAGCTTGTTTTAGGTATAAATAATTGACATTTGGTGACGGTTTCAATGGTTTTAACCCATTCTAGCCAATTCCGAGTGTTTCATTCTTGTCTAGGTTTTTAATTAAGGTTTTAAGTAATGGTTGAAACCCCCTACATCCCAATCAAGGTCAAGACATAACCCCCAAGTGACCAAGCATGGAAGCATTCCAAAGGAGGTAGCAAATGAAGAATTGCAAACACGAATCCAGCAAGGAAAGCGCACCGTGCGCCTTTCCTCAGCCCAAAAGGCACACCGTGCGCCTTTTATGGGTTTGTGGAGTCTTGTTACGGGCTTGCACTCACTTCTAGCCCATTAATCTCTCTTGTGTTTAGGACTATATATAGATGAATGCCATTAGGTTTTCATTGTCTTTGGCTTTATTTTGGAATCAAGTTGTAATTTGGATAATTATCTCTTAATTATACTTTCTAGATCTACTATGGAGAACTAATCTCCCCACTTAATCCAATCCTAAAGGTGTAATATTTTGGTTGTAAGACACTTTAATCCTTTTTTAATTATCATTGTTATTGTTAATCCATTGTGTTTAGTGTTGGAATTTGGAAACTTTGTTTGATTAAAGTAATTAAGTGTGATATCCGTGTTGCTTTATCTTTCCAATTTCCTTATTTCCTTGTTGATAGGTTGTTAAGTGTGATTTCCTTGCAATCTATTTGTGCAACACCTTGTAATTAGGCTAATGAATGTGATTTACTCTTAGCTTGACCAACAACAAATGGATTAATTTTTAATTAAGCATTAATTGTGTTCATTGCGTTTAATTACCAATGTATGTGATTTCTACTTGGTGGGTTGATAAGTTGGGTTGATGATTAAGTGTGATTTGCTTGTCATTAACCATTATTAAGAAGACTTAGGAGGATTACCTCCATAATAGGGTAATAATAGATAATTGGGGATTGATTGTGTCTGTAACACCCCCATACCTCGAGGCACCTTACGAAGGACTATCTTCGAATACAGGGATGCTACCATCTTGGTTGCCCGAGCTAGTGAACATCACAGAAACCATAATGAAACAAATATAAATTTTAACTTATAGAAAGATTACAACTGCAAAACATGCCAATACTAAATCCAAACCAAAATCCAACTGTGATAACAAAACTAGTATAAGTGGAAGCTAAGAATAATAAATTGGTGATGACACTGCCCCTGTCAATCCGCATCAACATCAAACACGGAAATCATCATCACCTGCTAGACCAACTGCTCACCATCCCCAAATGGATCATCACAGTTTTGAAAAACAAACATGGGGTCAGTCATCTGTACAAAAATATACAATATAATGCATAACCCAACATCCAAAACAACTAGTAACCTCCATCTCCCATCTCCATCACAACCAAACTGACTACACACCGAGGTGTGTAGCCCTACCAGTGGGGACCACGGCCTTACGGCCAAAAACTCCGCTCTGTAGAGTGAACCCAGTTCCTTAATGTGCACATCCCTCTTACGCTGAGAGAACGCAAGGGGCGATGGGGGTGAGACCACCTCTCACAATGGCTCACAAACCAACCAACTCCAACACCAACAACCACCATTGTCCACAACATACAACAACCATGACATATACACATCATAACCAGTACAAAGATCGTCACATTAATCATACAGTATTCTACAGGCAACTGAGTAGGAAAACTCTACCTTACCGCAATCCATTATACCGCAGCCAACCATATGAACGCACAATGAATAACACATCGTCACCTACAACACGATAATCAACAATCAACAACACATACGATGACCAATACTCTAAACCCCCCAAACCCCTAAATTAGGGTTTCACTAACGTATGAACAAAACTATAAAAACCAGATCAAGGACTTACCCAATCAATTACAAGGCCAAAGGTGTGAAAAACCCTAATAAAAGATGAACTAACGCCTCCGGATAGATATAAAGTAGAAGGGAGCAGTCTACGTTGCTTTGTTTGTGAAAAAACGACTCTTGAGAATGTTTTAAAATGAAAAGACATAAGATGCTGCTCACGTTCTATTTGATATCAAACCGCGTAAGAACCCATAACGAACCGAACACTCGGTCGAGTATGGGACACTCGACCGAGTAAGACACACTCGACCGAGAGCAGGACACTCGATAGAGTACACCTCACTCGACCGAGTGCTCACACACTCGCTCGAGTCCCCAATGAACAGAACACTGACATACCACCCAACTAGCTACTCGGTCGAGTAGCCCCTACTCGGCCGAGTAGCCTAAGGTCGCAAATCTGATGTATTACAGTGTCAATCGACCATTAGAGGTTCCTCAATGGGATTGGGTTAAGTTTCTCTCTAAATTGATAAATTTTCATCTTATACTTGCTTGCTTGTTACTTGCTCTTTACTTTTGTTTAAATTGTT
>VHZZ01001732.1:92536-104835 GCA_009801015.1 Silene noctiflora | reverse complement strand
CCTCTCTGTGGTTCGACCCTGTTACCACTAACTTCAGTTAGTTTTAATAGGTATTATAAATATTATTTTTGACACCTTACGACGGGTATCAACCTTCTTATAACATCCTCTGGCTTCTTCTTGGTATCCTCGAATTTCATCTACTTCCCATGGTGTGGGGAACTTTACGCACTGATGATACGTCGAGGGGATTGCTTTCATTAATTGCAACCACGACCTTCCTAGAATAATGTTGTAGGTAGCTGGGCCATCAATCACTAGGTACTTTACTTGCTTGTTGATTCCTCCTGTGTAGGTTGGGATTGTGATTTCTCCTAGTGAATGAGCGGTCTCTCCATTGAATCCTACTAACGGGATGTTTTTCTTTGACAAGTCATTTTCGCTGAATCCCATGCCTTTTATGGTGTCTAACATAATCAGGTTGACCGAGCTTCCAGTATCTACTAGGACTTTTCTTAGCGTGCAATTTGCCATGAATAGCGTTATGATTAGTGCATCATGGTGCTCTTGATCATCACGGATGTCTACCTCATCAAAGGTGACAGTTGGCAGGCTGCGGTGGCTGATTCTGTAAGAAGATTCTGGCCTGTTACCCTTGCTTTCAGCGGCGTGTCTCTTCGTCGCTGAGTATGTCTGTAGATACCTCGTTCCTATACCCTTCGCCAAACACTCGATGATGATTGGACCGCATGTTTAATACGAGAAGCGTTATTTCGACATTCTATTAATTCGACGTCAAACGATTGCCTAAGTAGTCGTGTCAACCCCTTTATTGTCCTCTAAGCGCCGATACAATCGTTTTGGCAGTAATTAGAATACATTTGGAGTCCGGGTCAAAAACTGTCTTCCTTTTCAGAAACCGTCGTCATTTTCTCAAAAACCGTCTCAAATCTAAGTTGGGATATTTTTAAGAATCCTAAAATATCTCAAATATTCTTAAGATTTCGAAAATATCTTGTTTTGACGAAATAAGGAAATCAAATCCTTTCCAAATTATGAAAACGAGGAAATCTCCGCTGTTGGAGGAGAAACGGCTCCTGGAGAGGGCGCACAGCCTGCTGCGCCTCTTCCTGGGCCTGTTTCCAGCAGTGTCCAAATCTTCCTGGATTATTTCCGTATTTTAATTCTTCCAAAACTCTCACCTCGTGATTAGTAAAAATGGAGGCCTCAGCCTCACATATTCTTCATACGAATGTCCGCCCCTTCTCTTCTCTCTCTTTGCATTCTAAGACCACGTGGTTTTACTACGATGCCTACGTGCTTGAGCGTTCTCGACCACGTAGGGCTAGATCATTCTAGGTACCTGTCACGTTTTGCGTAGACTACCAACTTGACCAATACACTTAATCAACTCAATCAATTTAAATCAATGAACTTGTTTTTCTAAAATCCTATTAAAGGGCATTTTCGTTACATTCGTTGAATTAAGTCGTTTTTCGCTTCGCAAACATGTAAGTCTAAGGGTGTAAATCCTAATTATATTTTATTTATGTATTTGTAATCATGTAAGAGTCCATGCCGTAAACACGTTTTCAAAACCATAAGTTTTCAAACCTTTTTAACGGATTAGCAGGGAAAGACTGTTGTAAGACCCTGTAAATTTATGTTATTAAGTTATAATAAGTTGTGACTCGAATAACTAATTTAAAAGAACTTAATTATAATAACTCGGAAGATATAATAACTCGAATAAGATGAAGGCAATGGCATTGGGCCGAGTGACATAGCTCGGGTAAGCGTGTGATTAGTAGATGTCGGGATTAAATTCCCGAGTCATTGATAATAATAATAATTAAATAATAAATACTAAATAGGAAACTAGAAATAATAATAATTACTAAATAAGGGAAGGAGATTAGTATATAAGGGGATTGCCCTAGCTCTTATTCAGTCTTGCAAACAAACTGATATCACGTTAAGAGGCAGAGAAAGAGAATTTTAAGGAAGAAAACAGAATTTGCAATTACGTTCTTCGACAAAGCTATTTTATTGACTCGATTTTTATAATTCTTCGCGCATCTACCTTATTGATCGTGTTATAGGCTGACTTAAGGGGGGTTAGGGTTGCTGACATCTAACCTAGGTGGTGACGGGGGTCTGGTCTGGGGTTAGGGTGGTCAACAGGGTCGTCGTTGACCACCAGGGTGCGTTGTTTGACCGGCATAAAGTGGGGAGTCGTGTTTTCTTGGTTTTGGTGTCGGGTAGTTTATAAGGGATTTGACCCATATTCCTTGACCGTTTGAGACTTGGGTTGGTAGGGTTGTTGTCAGGGTGGTGGGTCAACCCTAGTGGTGGTGACGTGGCGGTTCCTGGCGGTCATGGGGCGGTTCCTAGCGGTCATGGGTGGCTCGACTTGGTGGGTCGTCACCTCTAGGACCACCATGTGTCAGTGGTGACAACGGTGGTGACCAGAGGTGATGTTGGTGCGTGTATGTGTGGTGTCGGGTTGGTGTTTGTCGCGGGTCAGGGAGGTTTGTTGCTGGGTCTGGTCGTGTATAGTGGGTCTGGTGTGGTGGCTCGTGGTTGGTGGTGGAGTCGAGCAGAAGGGTTGGTCATAGGGGCCCACCGTGAAGCTGGGGAGGCTGCCACGGTGGAGCAGGCCGTGGTGGTGGTGGTTTAGGGATGTGTCGAGGGTGGATAACACGGGTGATGGGGCTTGGGTTAGTTAGTCAGTTCGAGTTTAATTTGTTGAGACGGTTTCGCTAAGTTATGAAATTTGCATCGTAATGAGTTATAATAATTTAAATAAAATGTTAAATTAACTTAGTAATTAGTTAGTTGGTTAAATAAATTGTAAAAACGATTTATAAATTGGGTATATGTAATTGTAATTCATTAAATAGTTTATAAATAATAAATTGTAATAATAAATTATGAGTTAATATATTATATAATTGTAATTTGATAAAATGGGCTAATGAATTAAAAATTATGGGATTTGAGCTATAAGAGGGTAATTGATTATAAGGTATATTGATATTTCATAATTAATTGCTGTTAGGTGGCAAGTTTCAAGTGGAATACGTTTGAGTAGCTGTTGGTTTATTTGACAGTTCTTGCTTACTTTGAGGTATGATATCTACTCTACTGTGGTTATTGATCTATTATTGATATTTCACTGTTGTTGGCTATTCCATGATGATTGTTGTTGTTGTTAATGGATTGTATTGAGTTATTGTTGGATGATGTTGTATTGTTGATGGGCGTGGTGTGGAGTTGTAAATGGAAAAGTTGTAAGTGGTGGAGGAGATTTAGGCCCAGGCTGGTTCTGCAGACATGTCTCTAGTGTCCTCAGCTGTGATGCTGGTAAACCCGGCCAGGGAACGGCGGGTGGGAGAATCGGGTCATGAGCTCATTGTGTGTTGGAAATGGAAATGGTGTAGGTGGCGTGTTTTAATGTCTTGTCATTGTTGTTATTGTGATATGTTGTTAATATTTATCCTACTCAACCCCGCGGTTGACCTGTGTATTCGTGAACACCTGTGATGAACCAAAATTTGGGGAGCAGATTTAACAGGTAATTGAAGAGACTGGATGAGAGCCTGGATAGGGGCGTGAGGCTCTGGAATAAGAAGACTTAGTCTTTAGTTCATTTTTTTTGTGGACTGTTACTTTGATACAATTGTTATTCCGCTGCAAGAATTTATTTTATTTCAATTAGTTTAATAAGTTGTAATGAGACATTTTAACATTATTTTTATTTAAAGTACTGTGTTTCTTTCTCTTTCATTATCTGCTACCTCGGTATATCCGAGATGGTAACAGTCTCAGTTATTCGGGAAGACCTAGTACAGGCTCCTGAATAAATGAGGGAGTTACAAAGTTGTATCAGAGCGAACGATCCTCAGGCCTAAACCAATGAACATAATGAATGTAGGATGTGTGGAATAGAAACTGTTATGAGCCCACTTAAGGATTGGGATGAGTTAGGGGGCCCCCTCACACCAAGCCACTTGCTCTCTCAGTTTTGAACCGGGTACCCTGAGCGAAATTTGAGTGATTGGGGTAGTATAAGGAACAGTTTATAATGTTTTCCGTATTGAGATAAGAGATTTAAGATTGAATACGTGATGTTGATAAGGATTTTGAGTAAGTGATGGAGGATAATGAAATGAGGTATCTTGCTATTGATGTGAATATGAGGAGATGTGATTACTGAAAGCATGTTTGATTAAAAATTTGAATGATATTATCTATGAGCTGGAATTGTTGATATGTTGATCATTGTTGTGTGATATTATGTGCAAATAGTGAAATCATGTCCAGTGATATGCGGTTATGTGATCCCTGAACCATGCTATTAGATAGGTAGAGATGTGAAGTAATGATTTTAGCGAGAGATACTTCAAAATGGTAATAGGAAGGGGAAAAGGAGGCTCACAGTGGGGGAAAGGCCGTGAGTCACTATAGGAGGTCGTGGGTCATGGGTAACCATGACCATAGTAATCGTGGTGGCTGGGTGTGGCTAGCCCAGTCTATTGCATCTTTTATTTGTTGCAGGAAATTTCTAAAAATGCTTTTAAATGTTGATCCATATCTTGTGAATGAGAGACTTATATTATCCTTCTTAAATTTTCTTATAGAATCATGCCTCCAAAAAGAAGTACCCCATTTGCTGCTACCATTTCGCAGGAAGAGTTGGATAGAATCCTAGCAACAAATGAGGCTTTGTTGGCTGTAGCAAAAGGGAAGGGAGCAAATCCAGGCAAAGTGAGTGCAAACATTTCGAGGCATAACTTGACCAAATTTACTGGTGAAGGGGCGCCTCATCTTTTGGGAGAGTGGTGTAGAGAATTTTATAACCTCTTTGAGTTGATAGACTGTCCTAAGGAGCTCCAGGTTGATAAGGCTGCACACTATCTTAGAGGGAAGCTGGAGGTTGGTGGACAAGAAATAAGGAAAAAATTAGGACAGCTGCAAGGAACAATGGGAAGGAGTATGTGAATTGGGATGGCTTCAAGAGGATTCTGGTGAAAACTTTTGTTCCTGAACATTTGAAGAGAAAACTGAGAGCTGAATTTGATGCTTTCAAGATGACTGAAGACATGACTGTAGAGACTTACTACAACAAGTTTATGCAGTTAGCTGAGTATGTTGATGACCTGGGCGTCGAAGATGAGATGTTGGCTTTGAGATTTGAGAAGGGGTTGACTATTAATATCAAGAAAAGACTTATGACGGCTGAATCAACTACTGTGGAAGACATTTACCTGAGAGCTGGGCAAGCTGAGAGACTTGATGATATGATAAAAGAGGAGAAGAAGGCAAAGACTGAGAAGAGGAAGGCTGAGACTACCAGTGAGAATGTTGGAAACAAGAAGCAGCATTCGAACCAGTTTAGTTCTTATTTTGTTAACGACGCACCAGGGGGAATGGTGAGCCGGGGTAATGGTGGCCGAATGGGAGCTAGTGTGGGGAGTGGAACTGGTGGGGTTACTTACTTCAGATGTGGAAGATTTGGACACAAGAAGGTGGATTGCCGAGTTCAAGTGGGGTACCAGACTGGAGGATTTCGTACACTTATGTCAGGTTAGGGAGGAAATATGAGATCAGGAGCTAGCAACAGTTATCAGAAGAGCTACAACAACTATCAGAACCGTCCTCAAGCAAGCCAGAACAGTGGAAATGGGAATTTTCAGAAGATTCTTGGTGAGGGGAACAAGCAAAATGGGGCAGCTTCAGCTAGTCAGAGTGGTCTGAAGAGTAGTGGCAAACTGTTTATGATGGGGAAGGAAGCAGCTGAAGAGGATGCTCATGTGGTTATGGGTACATTTCTCGTGAACTCTAAGCCTAATTTTGTTTTATTTGATTATGGAGCAACCCATTCATTCATTTATAGGGAGCATGCTAGAGCCTTGAACTTGAAAACTTGTGATGAAATTTTAGATTCAGTGACTATACCTTCTGAAGAGTCAATAGCATGTAATGGAGTCTATAAAAATGTGCCAATTAAAGTGGGGGAGGTGATCTTTGATTGTAATTTAATTGAGTTTCCACTGGAGGTTTTGAAGTGATTCTGGGGATGGATTGGTTAGGAAAGTATAGAGCTTTTATTGATTGTCATCAGAAGAAGGTCACTTTAAAGAGACCCAAGGGAGTGAGGGTGTCATATAGAGGGTTTGTTGTTAAGCCTAAAATAAAATTCATTTCTGTCAACATCCTTAAGTCATGTTTCAGGAAGGGAGATCAGTTAATCTTGTGTCAGATGTGTGATATGAGGGAGGAGACCCCTAGGGCGTGTGATATACCAGTGGTGAAGGACTTTGAAGAGCTATTTCAGGAGGACATTCATGGGTTACCACCTCAGAGGGATGTGGATTTTTCTATAGACTTAAAACCTTGGGCGAGATCAATTTCTAAAGCACCATACCGAATGGTACCTAAGAAGTTGGAGGAACTGAAGAAGCGGCTGGATGAGTTGGCAAAGAAGAGCTATATAAGTTCAAGTGTGTCTTCCTGGGGAGCACCTGTGTTGTTTGTGAAGAAGAAAGATGGGAGTATGAGGTTGTGCATTGATTATAGAGAGTTGAATAATGTAACTATCAAGAATAGGTACCATTTACCTCGGATTGATGATTTGTTTGATCAACTGAGTGGAGCTGGAGTATTCTCTAAAATTGATTTGAGATCGGGATACCACCAATTGAGGACTAAGAGTGAAGATATTCCTAAGACTGCATTCAGGACTAGATATGGACACTATGAGTTCGTTGTTATGCCATTCGGATTGACTAATGCACCGGCAGTCTTCATGGACTTAATGAACCGGGTACTTAGTCCATATCTGGATCAGCTCGTGGTTGTCTTTATCGATGATATCCTGGTGTATTCTAAGAATAAGGAGGAGCATGAGAAACATTTGAGAATTGTTTTAGAGACATTGCAGGAGAAAAAGTTGTATGCTAAGCTGAGTAAATGTGAGTTTTGGTTGGAGAAGGTAGCATTTATGGGGCATGTGATATCAAAAGAGGGAGTTTTCGTGGATCCTAGCAAGATAGAGGCAGTAACTAAATGGGAGAGGCCAAAGAATGTAGGGTAAATTCGGAGTTTTCTGGGGTTGGCTGGCTATTTTAGGAGGTTTGTCAAACACTTCTCAAAGATAGCTAAGCCATTGACTGCATTGATGAGGAAAGATAATAGGTTTAAATGGGATGAGGGTTGTGAGAAGGCATTCCTGACATTGAAGGAGCGCCTGACAACAACTCCAATACTTGCTTTACCTGAAGAGAGTGAAAATTTTGAGGTATACACCGATGCTTCTAAAAATGGCATGGGTTGTGTTCTGATGCAAAATGGGAGAGTGATCGCGTATGGTTCGCGACAATTGAAGCCTTCTGAAGAGAATTATCCTACTCATGATTTGGAGCTTGGAGCAGTGGTTTTTGCACTCAAATTGTGGCGTCATTACCTTTATGGGGCTACATTTAAAGTGTTTTCTAATCACAAGAGCTTGAAATATATTTATACTCAGAGGGAGCTGAACATGAGGCAGAGGAGGTGGATTGAGTTGATTGGAGATTATGATATCGAGATTATTTATCATGAAGGGAATGCAAATGTGGTGGCTGATGCATTGAGTAGAAAATCTATTCATGCTCTATGCAGTGCCAATTCTAGGGTGAGGATGCATGAGGAATTGAGAGAAATGGGGATTTATATGATCAGGAAGGGAGAAGATATTGGGGATTTGACAATTGAGCCTGAGTTATATGAAGAGATTAGGGAGTTGAAGAAGGGGGATGAGAGGATTCGAAAATGGCGTGATGCAGTTGGAAGTGAAAGCAGTGATGAGCCTTATTCTAAGTTCGAGATTCATACTGATGGTAGTCTACGATTTGCTGGGTGATGGTGTGTTCCTGAAAATGCTGAATTGAAGAAGAATATACTTATTGAAGCTCATTCTACACCTTATTCTGTCCATCCTGGAGGGGATAAGTTGTATAAAGATCTGAAGAGGACCTTTCTGTGGCCGAAAATAAAGAGGGAAGTTGCGGAATTTGTGTCCCGATGTTTGGTTTGGCAGAGAGTGAAAGGTGAGCATAAGAGGCCGCAGGGGAAAGTGCAACCATTAGAGGTACCAGAGTGGAAGTGGGAGAGTATTTCCATGGATTTCATTGTGGGATTGCCTAGGACTCTGAAAAAAAATAATATGATCTGGGTGATTGTGGATAGGCTGACTTAGTCAGCTCATTTTATTCGATGAAAGATACTTGGAGTAAAGCTGAGTTGGCTAAGGCCTATGTTCAAAATGTGGGGAGGCTGCATGGAGTGCCTAAAGAAATCATTTCTGATAGAGATGTAAGGTTTATATCCAAGTTTTGGCATGAGCTGCAATCCTTGATAGGGACTCAGTTGAAGATGAGCACAGTATTTCATCCAGCTACTGATGGTCAGACTGGGAGGAATATTCAGACACTGGAGGATATGTTGAGAGCTTGTGTGTTGGAGTTTGGTGGATCTTGGGAGGAGAKATTGGGCTTGATWGAATTTTMTTATAATAATAGTTATCATACTAGCATCGGGATGGCTCCGTTTGAGGCATTGTATGGGAGGAATTGTAGGAGTCCCGTTTGCTGGGATGATAGAGCTGATGCAGTGGTGTTAGGACTTGAGATGATCCAAGAATGGTTCCGCAAGTGCGGGTGATCCGACAGAAGATGAGAGTTGCTCAAGATAGGTAGAAGAGTTATGCTGATCTGAAGAGGAGTGACATTTCTTTCAAGAAGGGTGAGAAGGTGTTGCTGAAAGTGTCTCCTATGGAGGGGGTGATGCGATTTGGGAAGCGAGGGAAGCTGAGCCAGAAATTTATTGGACCATATGAGATTTTGGACTGAGTTGGAGAAGTGGCTTATCGATTAGCTTTACCTCCATCTCTAGCCAAGGTCCACGATGTGTTCCACGTTTCTTAATTGAGGAAGTATGTGAGTGAACCTTCGCATGTGCTGAGTCATGAGAATATTGAGGTAGATGAGCAAATGTCCTATGTGGAGATGCTGAAGGAGATTCTAGACAGGAAAGTGAGGAAGACCAGAAATGGTGAAACAGCTTTAGTGAAGATTTTGTGCACTAATCACAATGTGGAGGAGGCTACATGGAGACTGAGGCTTCCATGAGGGAGAATTACACTCATTTGTTTGGCTAAGGTATGTTGGTTACGGGGACGTAAACCATCTTTTTAGGGGGGGGGGGGGGGTATAATGTGACATTTTGTATTTTAAAGTTATTTTGATAGTACATATTGATAATTGATGATACATTTTGGAAATTGAGCTACTTAATGAGCTGGTTGGTCACTTGTTGATGAGGGTTGGTTGACATTTTGAGTGAACTTCGGGACGAAGTTTTTTTTAAGTAGGGGAGACTGTAATACCCCGTAAATTTATGTTATTAAGTTATAATAAGTTGTGACTCGGATAACTAATTTAAAAGAACTTAATTATAATAACTCGGGATATAATAACTCGAATAAGATGAAGGCAATGGCATTGGGCCGTGTGACATAGCTCGGGTAAACGTGTGATTAGTAGATGTCGGGATTGAATTCCCGAGTCATTAATAATAATAATTAGTAAATAATAAATACTAAGTAGGAAACTGGAAATAATAATAATTAATAAATAAGGGATGGAGATTAGTATATAAGGGGATTGCCCTAGCTCTTACTCAATCTTGAAAACAAACTGATATCACGTTAAGAGGCAGTGAAAGAGAGTTTTAAGAGAGAAAACAGAATTTGCAATTACGTTCTTCGACACAGGTATTTTATTGACTCGATTTTTATAATTCTTCGCGCATCTACCTTATTGATCGTGTTATAGACTGACTTAAGGGGGTTAGGGTTGCTGACGTCTGACCTAGGTGGTGACAGGGGTCTGGTCTGGGGTTAGAGTGGTCAACAGGGTCGTCATTGACCACCGGGGTGGGTTGTTTGACCAACATAAAGGGGGGAGTCGTGTTTTCTGGGTTTTGGTGTCAGGTAGTTTATAGGAGATTCGACCCATATTCCTTGACCGTTTGAGACCTGGGTTGGTAGGGTTGTTGTCTGGATGGTTGGTTGACCCTATTGGTGGCGACGTTGTGGCGCATAGTGGTCAAATGCGCCACCTTTGACCTGGGTTTGAGTTAGGGTTCGCAAAACAGGGGAATTGGGGGTTTATTGCTGCGGTGTCTTCTGTGGCGGTTCTTGGCGGTCATGGGTGGCTCGACTTGGTGGGTCGTCGCCTCTGGGACCACCATGTGTCAGTGGYGASARYGGTGGTGACCAGAGGTGATGTTGGTGTGTGTATGTGTGGTGTCGGGTAGGTGTTTGTCGCGGGTCAAGGAGGTTTGTGGCTGGGTCTGGTCGTGTATGGTGGGTCTGGTGTGGTGGCTCGTGGTTGGTGGTTGATTCGAGCAGCAGGCGTTGGTCATAGGGGGCCCACCGTGGAGCTGGGGAGGCTGCCACGGTGGAGCAGGCCGTGGTGGTGGTGGTTTAGGTATGTGTCGAGGGTGGATAACACGGGTGATGGGGTTTGGGTTAGTTAGCCAGTTCGAGTTTAATTTGTTGAGACGGTTTCGCTAAGTTATGAAATTTTCATCGTAATGAGTTATAATAATTTAAATAAAATGTTAAACTGGGTTAGTAATTAGTTAGTTGGTTAAATAAATTGTAATAACGAGTTATAAAATAGGTATATGTAATTGTAATTCATTAAATAGTTTATAAATAATGAATTGTAATAATAAATTATGAGTTAATATATTATATAATTGTAATTTGACAAAATGGGCTAATGAATTCATAATTATGGGATTTGAGCTATAAGAGGGTAATTGATTGCAAGGTATATTGATATTTCATAGTTAATTGTTGTTAGGTGACGAGTTTTAAGTGGAATACTTTTGAGTAGCTGTTGGTTTATTGACAGTTCTTGCTTACTTTGAGGTAGGGTATCTACTCTACTGTGGTTATTGATCTTTTATTGATATTGCACTGTTGTTGGCTATTCCATGATGATTGTTGTTGTTGTTAATGCATTGTATTGAGTTATTGTTGGATGATGTTGTATTGTTGATGGGCGTGGTGTGGAGTTGTAAATGGTGGAGGAGATTTAGGCCCAGGCTGGTTCTGCAGACGTGTCTCTAGTGTCCTCAGCTGTGATGCTGGTAAACCTGGCCAGGGAACGGCGGGTGGGAGAATCGGGTTATGAGCTCAGTGTGTGTTGGAATTGGAAATAGTGGAGGTGGCGTGTTGTAATGTCTTGTCATTGTTGTTATTGTGATATGTTGTTAGTATTTATCCTACTCAACCTCGTTGTTGACCTGTGTATTCGTGAACACCTGTGATGAACCAAAATTTGGATAGCAAATTTGACAGGTAATTGAAGAGACTGGATGGGAGCTTGGATATAGGACGTGAGGCTCTGGAATAAAAAGACTTAGTCTTTTGTTCATTTTTTTTTTGTAGACCGTTACTTTGATACAATTGTTATTCCGCTGCAAGACTTTATTTTATTTCAGTTTGGTTTAATAAGTTTTAATGAGACATTTAAACATTATTTTTATTTAAAGTACTGTGTTTCTTTCTCTTTGATTATCTGCTACCTCGGTATATCGGAGATGGTAACAGTCTCAGTTATTCGGGAAGACCTAGTACAGGCTCCCGAATAAATGGGGGAGTTACAACTGTCGAGAAGAAAAGCAAGAGTAGTTGCTCCTTCTGGAATAGTCGTACCATCTGTTGCGCCTCTTTTGGAGGCTGCTTATCTGTTTCTGCTGTTCTTCTTCTTCCTCGAGTACTAACTGTTTCGTTCTTTCTTCGTCTAAATTCTTTTTTCTTTCATAATTTCCATTTTTCCTACTTTATTCCTTTCTTTATCTCGACTTAAATCCTTTATAGTCAATATTTATGGGTTTTTGTCATCTTATTCACTCGTATCTCAATGATTATATTTTCTCATATTTAATCATTGGAATTCGATTTTGATACATATTTTCAGTTTATGACGATCTTTTGTTCCTATGTAATCTGTTAACCACTTCAATTTGACTTTAACATAATTAATATGCCTAAATCAACCAACGAAAATTAACAAAACACGAGTCCGACTTTCACCTTCAGAACCCAACACGAGAACAGTTGCACAAAGTGATGTGCCTCTTCCAGAGGACGCAGCACGCGTTGCGCCTGTTCTGGGTTGGTTTCTGCCTCTAAATGAAAGGTTTATAAACCCTCTTATTAGACATATCTAATAACTATATATGTTTATTTTAGTCATAAACTAAATGGATCTTATGCATGCATAACAAAAATTACAAAG
>VHZZ01001731.1:129727-147252 GCA_009801015.1 Silene noctiflora | reverse complement strand
TTTAGACCTCTATAAATATCTTCCTTGGATCCATTCCGAAGAGGACACGTGCAAGATTCATGTAAGAGATATCTCACCTAGCAATTTTTTTTTCTCTAGAAGTAAGACTACTCAAACATTTAAGAGAGTTTCAGGACCCTGCGTCAAGCGAGGTTTCGGTTATACATCCAGTACCATACTGATTTAGGCATCAAAGAAGGGTTCATTTGGTAACTTCCAGAGGCCATGTGTGTTTCCTGTGTAGGTATACGTACCTCCTGAGGCAGTTGAGCATCAACCCAGCATATATCCGAAAAGAGCGTTTTGACCTGACCCAAACTCAAGCAACGCTGACTTGATTGTTTTGACCCGAAATAATTATATTAATTAATATATTATTATTATTAGACCTATTATTAATATTATTCATTATATTTATTATTATTATTTATAATATTTATATTTATATTGTTATTATTATATTATACTTATCATATTTATTTTTTAGTTATTATTATTAATATATTTCATTATTATTATTAATTGTTGTTGTTGTTACAATCTTTTTATTATTATTTCAGTTCAGATAAGTTCAGTTCAGTTCAATTCAGCTACATTAAGTTCAGTTCAGTTCAGTTCAGTTCAACTCCATTAAGTTCAGTTCAGTTCAGTTTAGACAATTTCAGACCAAAAGAACATGGCCTTAATATATAAACAACTATAAATGGTTCAATGGTTTAAAATTAGACAAGTCAATTGAAGGTCAGGGGTTAGAAATAACATATCGGGAATTGAACCCCAAATCTCATTTACCAACTATGTCATGATACATATAATACTAAATATTACTCATATTTTCTAAAAATCTTAAATTAATGGTTAAAATTGAAGTTATGTGAGCAACGTCGGTTACAGATCAACATCGCTCACTTTTGCATGGTATTGACAGTCTCCTTCTCGCACGCGAAAAAAAGACGAGAAAACACTCCCTCTTTCTGAATTATACTTTCAGTGAGAGATGTTAACCTGTAGGCTGTAGCAGTGTCATAGAAGTGATGCTAACTGTCCTCAATGTGATTCATTCCTGTGGTTCTCAGTTAAAAGTAAAAGTGTGAAACTACAAAATCTATCAAAATGGCAGGAACATACAATAGAGCTCGCTCATGGCGGACCAATTCCCTTTTGCACAAGCATATCATACACTCTATCCACTTTGCTTGGCTCAACATTAAAGAATCTATGTGCATCTGATTTCGTGCTGATGTTCCCCTTCATTACTTCGGTAGACATGGTTTGCAGCATACTCAGATAATGTGACGGCAGTATCCTGATCTCCCTACAAACCCCTTTTTCCTGTTTCAGGAACAAAAAATGTTGCAGTGTTAGCCTGTATCTGAAGGAATCCCACATGGTCACAACTGGCGGAGTATAGGGATCAAAATGTCCACAAGGTTATCCCTATGTTAACAGTACAAAGAGGATGTTTCCACATACCCCGTGGTGAAAATTACATCGGTAATTGCATTAAATGGCCGTACTTCACACTATCACAAACACAACAAGTTTTACTAGTGAAGTGAGGCAATTTTTATTTAGTTCATCATTATTTTGAAGGATAAATTAACAAATACGCTCTTATATAAACCACTTTTCTAGAATTACGACATTATAAAAGTTAAAAGTTAAAAAATTGCTACCATTTAAAGCACATCAATTTAGAACTCGCCGCCTAAGTGCCTTTCGGGTGACTAAAAATGTAATATTCCGGGACAATTTGAATTTTCCATTCTCTTAGCTCTTTCCCCTGCTATTCGTCTTCTTCTTCTTCCTCTGCTTCCCTCATCATTTTGTTATTTCTCTTTCCCTCAACCAATAGGAGCTACCATCAACAAACACAATTGAAGGTGATTTCTCTTCACCATTCTTTATGTCCGTTTCGTTCCTTAGTTTATGGTCAATATGAATGAAATCGCAGTTGGGTGTTTGTCACTGAATTAGGGTTCTTAGTTTAAGGGTTTTTTAATTTAGTAAAACTTGTTGTATTTTATACAGGAAAATATCACAAAGCCTACTGCATAGCTCATCGCACATTCTCAACCCAAGATATGCTTTTGTAGATCCTTATTGCCATTCGCAAGTCATGGACTCAACAATCCGGGTTTAAGGTTTGAGACTTGCGAATTCTCCAGCCCTAACAATAATTTCCATGCATGCAAATATTTTCATTGGGTTGATCGAACCCAAGGTGATTGGCAAAGAGATCGAATCTACCAACTTCTTGGACAAAAAACTGCTAAAATGTTAAGAGGGTGAAGTTAGATTACCAAGGAAGAGAGGAAGAAACTGCAAGTAGAGATGAATAAAGCAAAGGTTGTAAGCTTAGAGAGTAGTTTTAAGAGTGAATGTTCATTCTCGAAAAGCTTTACAATGACCGTATGTGTCATTCTATGCCTCTTTGCAATGATAATGTACACGGTAAATTAGTTAGAAGCTAATATAGTTCATGATAGTTGTCAATGTCTCACATTCATGAGCTCATTAGTAGGTGTATTGCAATGCCCCTTCTTCAAGGATTACTTACTTCGTGAACTACTTTTAGTCGATTTAATGTCTTGATTTCCAGATGCTAATGAGATTAGTTGTATATTTTGATAAAATTAGAATAATAATTAGGGAGGAGAAATGACGGACAGCAGAGTGAAAGTAGAAGGGTGAAGAGAGTACTGAAATAAAAGGGTAGGAGTGAAGTACATAGAGGGGCATTTTGATCAGTTCACAAACTTCTGGAACGGCACTTTGGTAACAAGAATGATGTGCTGTAGAAGGTAGCAATTTTTAACTTTTTTCTTTTAAGGTAATTTTAGCAATGTGGTTTATATAAGAGGGTATTAATTTATCCTATCAAGAAACAAATAATAGAAAATCTGACTACGTAGAAAATGGAAAGTAAAACCTCATATCGAACGTTCTTATAATAAGATTATTATGAAACTGATTTAATAATGGGGGTGGTTATTACTTCATTTTGGCATTTTCTTCGATTTCTTCCCACTTTATGAGGATAAATCATGGTTTTCTGTGGTTAGTGAGTAAATGGGTTGGTCTCATACTAAAATAGCGTAAAATTTTAGTCGTACAACTCCAGAAATATTTTGGAAGGGGAAAACCAAAGTGTTCTGAAATTAAACAAAAAAATACAGCTTACCGTCGCTGTGAGAAGATCAGCTCCCTGAAACCCGGAGACATCCCAGTCATCAAGAGATCTAGCAGTGGGGTATTCTGGAGCTGTTGAAGATGAGTCCTTGATACCAAATTCTCGAGGATGACTTGTCCTTAGCAATCCTTTACCCCCTGAACCACCCTCAATAGTATCCTTCATTTTTCGTGCATTTTCTTCTGCCTCTCGCTTCCTCTTCTGCCTAATATATATCTCTGCCTCGGAAGATGTGCGACAACCAGCAGTTTTAGCTTCCTGCAATGAAATTACTCCAGTTTCACGGAGAACACAAATCAGTGAAATCACCAATGGTTTCGACTTTCAGGGATTTACTAGGAATATTTCTAGGGACTTTGATTAAAGCTAAACCTAGAACTAGATCTGCCAGACATCTTACTCCTTGTTATAGAGTTGGGTAAATAAGATACTCCCTCCCTTCAAATCCAACACTCACATTTGATTTTTGGATACTATTCATCATGAAAGAGTATCTTCTAAATTTCTCACAATCTATAAAAAATAATATAATCATATACAAATATGTAATGAAAGATATTAACGAGGTAAAACGTGCATTGGCATACGTGAAAATGGTAAATGTGCGTGTTGGATTTGAAGGGAGGGAGTATCAGTTTTGGGATTGGTTGGCTCATTTTGGCTCAAAGTTTGTTTCCGGTGTGTGCATTTATCATGTTGTGTGAGTGCAAATTACTTTGTGTCAGGTTATGTTTGGGTCAATCGTTATGGCCTATGGGTCAGCTCAATCTGGGTCATCTTCAGTCGCACTTACTGAAGCTTCTTTACTTTAAGGTGTTCAAATCAGGTCCGTTCCAACCGGGTCAATGTAAAAGCCTAAAGTTCAAATTGGCAGGGGTTGGTCTTCTGTCAAACCTGGGTTAGGTTGTTCTCGAAGGGTTTAATTTATGCCTCACATTAAGTTATGGAGGTCGACTGGTCGAGTCATAGCTCCTAATCCTAATTAAGATCTACAATCTTCTTTTAAGTGCAGGTGGAATAGAGTTAAACCTTCAAATCTTGTATTCTTTTGAGAATCCGATGTTCCTCGATAACAGTTTTCAGCAGTTCCTCGTGATCTTCTTTTGAATGAAACCGCATGAACACCCTATACTGCTGACAAATCTGCCTCTCTTCAGGTGATAGGTTTTTCTCAAAAGGATCTGGGTACAATATATTCCTCTCGATGATAAAATCCTTGCGCCGCTTCCTCTCATCAAGCCTGATAGTTGAAATAAATGGGCAAGCTGTCAGTGCAGCTGAAAACTAAATATCATACCGCAGTTTTATACATAAGCATGCGAAATTTTAGCAATTTGAGAAAATTTGAGAAAACCTATCAATTCAACCAACTGGAATTTTCATATTTTAGAAATCCAAGTTAACAGCCTTGCTATTTATGTACGCAGGTTCTACTGAAATCCTAGCATCTTAGAGATGCAAATTGCAAGAGATATACGATTCTCAACAAATAATCATCCATTCTAGTTTACCGAGGGATGTCGATTACAGCAATAAACCTTATGACAAAGGTCTCAAAGAAAACCATTTCCATTTGAGAACCCAAATTAAAAAACAATTTTAAAAAAGGAGGGAACTAGAACAAATCATGTGAAGCAGTTGCATAAATAAACCTTCGATTATAGATTTTTATAACATTAAGCTTCAACTGGCGCTCGGCTTCTGTGTCGGTGTCTTTAAATTCCATATCAGCTACTAGCTGTTCAGCATCATTGTCATATTCAACTTCAAATTCTTGTCTGTTAGGGTTGTATCCACTCAAATCAGTAACTGAAGGACCATCGTCAATTTTAGGTTTCTTTTCTCCTAGTTTCCTATCTGAAGGTGTATCTGCACAACCATATCCAAAATATCTTATCGGCGATATTGCTATACCAGCAACAATAGATTTATTTTCTAATATCGCATCTTTGACTATGATGTCATCATTACCGTCCTTGACCACAAGGGAACTAGAAGGCTTCTTAGATGCCTCTAAAATATTAGTACTAGAAGCCACGGTAGAGCATGTCTCTGTTATATACAAAAACAATAACATTACCCCAGAACTTTGAAAGCTCGTACAAATGGCAGGTTAAGGAGGGGTCTGATGTATATTGTCTTACCTCTCTGTATACAATATAAATTGCTTTCGGATGACCTAAAATATCAATTGCGTCTAAAATTGCATCTAATAACCGCTAATTTTACGATAAATGGAAGCGCAACCAATTAGTGAGTCGTTTTGCTTAATTCTATCATGAAATTCATGATGCAGAACCAAATAATAATGATTATTTGGGTTCCTATGAAATAGAAAAGGCCCCTACTGAAAGCTTATGAATTGTTAAGCCCAGTCTTGTTGCGGGAAAGCAATAATTAAAAATGAGTTATAAACTTATACATACCAGGCTGAAATGACTGGCCCCCACAAGCTTCTTTTCGCTGTTCTTCAATCCTAGGCAAACATTACAGAGTAAGCAGAGTGATAGAAAACAAGTGCATACACATATGGAACACACAACACAGAAGAAATCGGCCATACTTGACTTTCTCAGACGAGGGCGCTTCTTTGAATGAAACTTCTTCAAGAGCTGGGGCAGGAGCAGTCAAGAACAAAAGAAAAGTAGTTTAATACTTAGCAATAGTGACTGAAGAAGTCAGTCAGAACAGCAAAACGACATCAGAGACTAATTCTTCAAGACATATATAAGTTAATCAAATCAAGAAATTATAAAGTAAAAAAGAAAATTTTAAAGGGTATTTTACAATGCCAACTTTTTTCTATAAGAAAATAGTCTTACTATTGATTATAATCAATAACAATTAAGAAATTATCTCAATTAGAATACCAAGCTACCATTTTAAGTTGTAATAATTTAAAAGGGATATACTCACGTCCATGGGATCCTCCTATTCCCATTCTTTAATGTCAAGTCTGATCTAGATTTGTAAAAAGGTTGTGAAAATTGTTATGTAAAATTATTGCTACATGAAAAGACAAATAAAAATATCAATATCAGGTCTAAAGTTGACACTCGTTGGAGAATCAATGGGATATACTAAACTGGTCCTCAGATCATGAACATCTGAAATTTATAAATTAAAATTTCAAATTTACATTTTTGGAGTTCATTATGTTCCCTCCCCATAGCTTGAAGTTCCTCTCTCTTTTTTCCAACAACGTGAGACAGGTCCTGCAAATCACATGAATATATTGTAGGTTGAGGATAGAGATCTTAGATAGGAAGAGTACTGAGGTTTAGTCGTGTTATCATACCGGAAGAGGAAAGCAAGGAGAGTTCATGTAAACAGAATTATAGTGCTCAATACATTCTGATTTACTTTTTGTTCCGACATGCTCTCTTACTTCAGCCCAGTTACTAAGTCCATACATATCAATTCCCTTCACAAGTGAGTATAAAAATTAACCAAGAGACGAATCTATTGGGTGGATAATAGGAATCACCTCAGGTAGTTATTCTGCACAAAGTAATTAGCAATGTACCTCTAGGAGCAATATCTCTTCATCTGCATTCCAATCAGGACAAATAAGCGGGAATGATAAGTTATCCTGTAATGTAATAAGAACTGCATAATATTAGAAAAAATGTTGTACCAATTCTCCGTCTTATGCTGAATCACTGAACAGAAAAAAACACTCAATAACAGAGCTCAAAAGTGCAATAAATAGCATAATTTACCATAACCCTGTATGGATGGCCACTTTTGTGAGGATGAACCTCCGCGCCCACAGAAAGGCACTCAATGCACAAATCGAAATCTGTACATGTTGCACACTTGATGCGTATCATTCCAGTAATATCTTTGTTGCAATAATTACAATGATAAAGGGCTCTATTCCCGCCATTTGAATCGTCTTGACCTGACACAATGGATGAGGACGGAAAGTAGAGTTACATTCTTCTCAGTATACATAAACAATGTTGATGAATAATTGAATATTCAGTTACTGCAACAAGGCATTCCACTACCTGCTGTTACTGACTCTACATTATCTGCACCTGAAGGTGCCCTTTTCCTCTTTGATCTACTGGAAATTGATGAATACAAAGCAATAAGAGGATGAAGGGGACAAGAAGACAAATTCTTAAGGATAGATTTAACAATAGGAGTTAAAATGGACGAAACTGGAAACGGCAACTTTAATATACACAAAACTACAAGGAGATACTACAAAATTCCAGAAATTATAGCCCTACGGAAAAGAATAAAGAATTACTGCATTGGTGTCTCTGTTTCATAGTTACCTCAAAAGGGGCATTATTTTCAGCAATGATTTCAGATTGCTATGAGGGGAAAACAGAAAAAAAAATAACAATGTTGGAGGAAATATTACATCTACTAAAGCAAGAAAAAGCATACAGCAAGAGCACAATGAGCATGATCTCAATGGCTCCCGCAAACTGCAGGGTAAGNATCCAAGATGAAAATTGCGTTAAAAACTACATCGAATGACTACTACTTCACAATAGAAAGAAGCACGGTCACTTTAGTGAGCCATGATGCTCTGAATCATTTATCAAAATGCTATCAATATTCCCAAGGAGCAAAGGAGTACTAAGTACTAACTACACTATTATCATCCAGACTGTGACAATTTAAAAAAAAAAAAAATACTTCACTCATATAGACCTAGAACAAAATCATTCTACAAGGAACACATATTTTAAAAGATACTCCATCTGTTCCCGTCATTTGTTTACTTTTGGTTTTGGCACAAAGACCAAGGAAAGAGGAGGGAACCAATTATTGAATGACAAGTGGACCAAACTGAGTGTGGAGGATCAAATTGCCCATCAAAGGCAATCCCAAAATAGAAAGCCGAGACACCCTAAAATGGAATAGGTAACAATTGACCGGGACGGAGGGAGTACTTCACAACAAGAATAACCCAGCACTATTTTAGTTGAGATTACTAGAAGGTTGACTAGTTACAACTTAAAAGGAGTATTTGTCAAGGATATGTAGCAGATCTGTCAATAATCCATCCTGGGTTTTTCTAACTGAAAACAAGTGTATGCTCCATCCCGCAGCCATGCCGTGAGCCACCTTGGTTAGAGTGATTGTCTACCTTAAATGCTCAAACTAGCTACTTTTCAGTGGGCAGTGGCCCTTTCTAACGTCTGTCCTTTTGGGATTATGGACTTGAAAAAGGTATGGGATACTTAACAAAGAGAACAATTAATAATTTGGAGTGTCTGATAATAGCAGAAACTTAGCTACAAGCCTACAACAAATCAAAAATTCATTTGCTGATAGGAGACCAAACACCATCAGCATAGCCTTTCACGACGTAAACTGCCTCCTTGTTACCAAAGAGAGTAATCTATGGTTCCCCAAACGTATCTTAATATTCTTCAGTCAGCCATCCCCATCATAACATAACTCTGCCAAATGCACTTGCACACAAAATCTTTTCCATTTCAGCTTGTTCTATTACCCAGTGTTTTAAAGCACAAAATGGCCTTCCACTATCATTGTAAGCTTTTACAGCTTGATAAAACTGTAGATACCAATGTCTAAACTCTAGAAGATTGTTCAAGGTCATAGACAGAAGTACAGAACTATTCAATTTAAAACTGCTAGCCGTTGACAGATGAAAAGCCACAAGAGACAGCAACACTTCTCACCTTGTGTCTCACTCTTTTCCTTCATCAGATTTGGATCTTTCTATAATGGTTGAAGCTTTTAGGGGATACTTGGTTTGCACATCTAATATATTAGGCATGGTTTTGAAATGAACAAATTCCATACCTTGTGTTTGGTTGATAAAATTATGATTTTGAAACCCATACCTCAAACCAATGAGGTATGTGATTTTGATACCAAACTAACACAAGGGGAGAGAGGAGGGGATATGGTATCAAATTAAAAAGGAGATGGGTGAGAAGCGTCAATGAGATGTCGGCCTACCCTCAATACAATATCTAGATTTATCCATATTTAGCATAGGTAAAAAGTTCAAAATTAGTAAGATAAACATTAAAACATTGTTTTTTTGTGATTGCGAGATTGAACCAAACTCCTGGTATTAAGAATTGATTTCCAACCTCATACCACCATGGTACAATTCTTAATTTTAACTCCATACAAGCTTGCAAACAAAATGCTTATAGAAATAGACGATTAACACCAGCATGTATGAGGAAGGGAAGAGAGATATATATGTACAACCCAAGTCTTCAATTTTTAATCCTTGTAGATCTTTTCCTACACCTTTCCCAATAATCAGCCTCCATATTCTACCTCTTAGTCCCATCAACTGTCTCTCTTGTATAACCATAGCACTTAAAAGAACCTCATTTTTAGAGCGTCTCTGCCTGCCTTTTCCATATACTTCTCTTGGTAGTGTCACCAAAAAAAATATATACTTCTCTTGGTGGTAATTAATTAGCTGCATAGAATCAACTAAGGTGTGCAAGATTTATACTTAGACCTATCACACAACTCAGCAATACCAAACACATCAGAAATAAAATTCACGCAAATCAACTCTCCTGTTGTTAGAATCCAACTTGGGGAGATTTTCTCGAGATCCTGTCTTACTCCATTCTGAGCTGTCGCCCCTTGCTTTCTAGTTCCTAGCCCCACTGACTCTTATCACGTTTTTCAGATAATCAGGTAGTGATGGTACGTACTGCCACTCATATCCATCGACTTGTCTAGGTAACTAATGCTTCATCGAACCAACGAATGTATAGTCGGCCACACAACTATTGTTTCACACTCTCCCTCCATCGTCAGATCGTAATTTTAGTCGTAAGGTGCACCAATGCGACAAGAGCTCATGTTATAGCATGTAGGATGAAGGGATGCACGTCCTCGACGCAACGCACACTATTTTTGCAAACAAATGTATGTTGGAAATTTTGAGCAACAACACCATTTATGAAATTAAGAGGACTAACATGTAAATGAGTACAAGGCTGGCATAATGAAGAAAAATATGGAATTTGAATATCAGTGCAGCTCACAACCTGCATCTTATAAACAAGGCATACCAAAGGCATTTCGAGGTGTTTTTGCTAGCTCCTCATGTGTGGTTTGTTTTACAACTAAGGTAGGGATGAAAACATTGCAAAAAGCAGGTCAAAAATTGATTTATTCAAATAATGCTGGTCCGAGGAAAAAACAATCCTGGTTTCATTTGTTGTAGGATATCAGTGTGGAACTAACTATTCACTAACTCCGACAAAATTGACGGACTAAACAAAGTGCAAAAAGCAGGTCGATAATTGAAAGAACGAGAAAGAGAAAATCAGTTTTAGATACTTTCTTAAATGTAACAATCTTTAGAGTTGAGGGATTTTGTTACAAAAAATGAAATATTAAGTAATCCATAAAAAGTAATAGAAACTGTTAAATGTCAGTAAATAATCTGCACTTTCAAAAGTTGATAAACAATATGTACATATATCATTCCTTTTAAACACCTCATATATGAGACATAAAAATATGTATGAGAATTTATGACAACTTTTATGCGTCAAGTATATCTTGAGACGACAGCAAAAAAAATGACGAAGCCTACAGAGGATATAAGTTTTATACCAGCAGTTGATTAATTGTTTTATGATTGCGTCTAGAAAGCAAATTACGCAATGCATGAAAAACACAGGCACAGGAAACAAGACCTATATCATTTAGTTTCTCCTATAATTTCTTACTTCTAATTCAATGGATCAACGCTATAAAAAGTTAGACTCGAATCACCATACTACAGAAGCTAACAACTGAAAGAATGAAGACTCTCAGTGGCCGACTGCCACTACTCCTCAACTAAAAATTTCCTCTGGGAAACAAACTTTGTAAGGTATACACTAAACCGTAACAACCCTAGCCTTTCTAGGCAATTCAGAAGTTTTTGAGAAAACAAAGTACCTTAACTTGCGCTTCATGACAAGCTAAAAGTCCTCGTATTATTTTCTTTCCACAATATCAACATCATCATTTGTTTCCTCATCAACCAATTAACCATGAAAATCACCATAACATCATCTATATCAGCTCCTAACTACCATTTTAGGAAGACTGCAACTTGATAAGACCTGAATAACTACTTCCTTAACTATAACTTAGTCCAAACAAATACTCCAATTCCTTTTCCATTGAGTTCATCAAACACAAATACAAATCAACAGACACCAATATTAACTCCCCTTAAGCCCACAGAAATGTAACAGTTCTTTCACTGTGAGTTCCAGTCTATGTTCACCTCTCTCATGTTAATCAGACACAAGAGACTTAGACTTGTTGCATAGTCATATTAAAGTGCAAAAAGTGACATGCTATTAATAATAGTTACCCATTACTTGCTAAATTGCTCAAGCAGTAGGCGTTCTTTACTTCTCCATGCATCCATATTGTCATTTACTATTTCCCCGAGTAATATTGAAACCCAAAACTTACCGCTTCGCCACAAAATGCCATCTTGATAGGTTATAAACACTAGAATTAAATAGATGATTCCGTTCCAGCGAGTTTGACTTTAATATCAAAGATCTATAACGGCTTCAACTTCAGGTACTAAATCATAAGATACTTGTCGCAGCAAAATGCCACCTAGTCAGGCCATAAACACTAGAATCAAATTACCCATGATTCCGTTATCCCTTGGTTTCACTTCAGAAGCAAAACTCTATAACACCTTCCATTTCAGGCACTAACTTGTAACACAGCATTTTGAGGCAAAATGCCATTTTGACAGGCCATTAACACTGGAATCAAATAATCTAACGATTCCATTATCCACGCGTTTCACTTCAAAATCAAAATTCTATAATGCCTTCCATTTCAGGTACTAACTACTAACTTCCTATTTCGCGGCAAAATGCCATCTTGACAGGTCATAGAACTTACAATTAAAGTATCTAACGGTTCTGTTATCCGCGAGTTTCACTTCTAAATCAAAACACTAACTTTCCAATTCGTGGCAAAATGCCAAGTTGGCAGTTGACACACCATAGACACTAGAATTAAATTATCCATCGATTCCATTAACCAAAACTCTATAACACCTTCCATTCAAGTGACTAACTCCTAACTTAGCCTGTCGCGGTAAATGCCATCGCGACAGGCCATAAACACTAGAATCCAAATACTTACAATTCCGCTCTCCTCGAGTTTCATTCACACACACACACAGACACACTAAAGAAGTTCAAACCCTTAAACCCTAATCAAACACAAACACTCCAACTAGTTACGACTTTGATTACGAGGCGAAAAAGAAGTAAAACACGCAACAGCAGGAATCAAAATCCAAGAAATTAAAAATCAAAATACACAAACTCAAGCAATCAAATGCAAAGAAAAAACATGGATTAATGTTTGCATAAATTGAAAAAGTACAAGAAATGAAGAAAAGGAATGGACCTAAGAGAAGGATCATCATCGTTGGAATTGGGAATTGCACGAGAGCGACCCATTTGAAGTCGATTCGGGTCGGAATTTGTTGAGAAATCCTTGGATTTTGGAGATCAAATTTCAAGCAGGCGCGCTTTAATTTTATAATCTTCTGTACTACTTGTATTAACGTCTTTGTGTCCGTGCGGGCTGCGGCTGGTCATGACTCTTCCCTCTGTTGTGTACTTGTGTACATGGAAGGCAACGGATCCCGACTCCTGACCCGACCGGCCGAGCCCTGATGGTCGTATGTAGATCCTGCTTTTTCAGACTCGTTGGACTGGGATTCGTATCCATTGGTTTGAAAAATAAAGCTAGATCTAGATCTCGATTAGAGCCGTTTATGGGTCGTTTGGACTCCCGTCTATTTTACCCTGTTCATCCCGTCTGCAAAATTTGTGGGTACAAGACATTTTAACAAAATTACAAAGGCCCAAACCACTAAGTCGTCTCAAACTCGCTAACCCACTTGTCTGTGGGCCAAAACTTTAACATGAGTCTGACCATATTTGGCCTAAGCCCGCATTAGATCACATTTACTGGATCTTGTCACTCAAATGTCAAAACTACAACTTTCTTATAGGACCGTCCTATAACATAAGACTAACTCAAAATTTAATTCAATTTATATTAATTTTATTTTAACAACTCGGCATTTCACGATGAAAACTAACACATTTAAATATATAGGCTATCGATCTAAAATTTTAGGTTATCAAAATAAAAAATAAAAATTACAATTTTATTGAGTAATCTATTTGCGCTTTTGATTAGTGGATAGTCTTGAGTAAAATAGTGTCAGTGTGTCACACAACCATTTGTGCCAAACTACTTATGTCATGCATTTATGAATAATTAATTAGAACCAGTGTCATAAAGATAACTATACCAGAACGACCCGTATTGTCAGATCATGTTTTGAGATCCCAAATTGTAAGCGTTGTAAGACTTTTTTATTAAAGAATTGTTCCTTTTCTTTCAAAAAATAAAAAAATAAAAAAATGTTGATTCCACGAGAAAGCACGATTTTTATTTGTATAATTTTTACACAAATTCTCATTGAAGACGGACACTATCCGTCACAGATTAAAGACGGGTAGTGCCCCTCTCACAATATGCAAGTGACAAATCAAGTGAAAATTAAATGGAGTGCCGCACTTGCCCTTCCACTTATGATATTGTAAAATGGGCACTATCTGTTTTCAATTTATGACGGATAGTACCCGTCTTCAATAAGACAAGCCGTAATTTTTATTCCATTCTAAAAAGGGTTGGAATTTTACTTTGTTAATGTAAAAGCTAAAGAATAATTTATGGAAGGGACGATAATTGTCGTCAATATTTATGGTATATAATTAATTAGAGCAATACCATTTCTAAGCTAAAATCGTAGTAGCTTGTAATTGCCACATCAAATTGACAAACCAATATTTTGTCGAACTACAACCTTCTCCAATGTTAAGCTAACTATACTCAACCACAATGTTATGGTCCCACTACATCCTTTTTCGTAGTTGCTTTTCATAGACGGGTTTTACTATATCCTTTACTTTTTTCCATTGTTTTTTCATAGTATGTCATTTGCCTAGAGAACAAAAAAAAGTTGTCTTTTCTTCTCTTCCTTCAGATTAATAAAACCCAACCAAATTCATCAATGATACACTTAATTCATATATTGAACAAATTATTGTGGTAATTCCATTAAAAATGCCGCTCTTTTTTGCTTTAAAATTACCTAAATATAAATTAAGTAGGCTTAGTTTTACAATTAGGTTTTATTGAAGAAGTTTGTGGTTGAGGCATGGTTTTAAATCTCGGTATCGGTATAATCAGTCCTTAATCGGTCATCATGGACGGTTCGCGGTGAATCTCGGTGATTCGGTGATTCCTCGGGCGATATCTCGTATTGGTAGAGTGAAATTCCGATACAACTCGGCCGAGATTTTGAACCCTGGGCTGAGGTAGGGGCGACTGGTGTGTAAGAGTGGGGTCGTGGCACGTGGTTGTCATGGGACTGGTGTAACCGAGGGTTGGTGGTTGTGGGTAAGAGGTAGGTCGTAGGGGATGGTGGTGGCGGCAAGTGTGCAGCAGATGACAAGGGTGATGGGCGACAGGGGGTGGCAAAGGCGGGGGAAGGAGTGGCGGAGATGGGTTGGAGTGTCAGAGATGATGGTGGTGTTTTTTTTTTTTTCAAAAAATGTTTTAATTTTAATAATTTTAATAGATGTGCTTAGAGATCTTTATTTTATGAAGGACTTATCTTGTTCAATTTTTATTAATTTTCATCTCGACAAATTTGACAAATTTTGTAGATGTCACATAACATTTTCTCATAAAATTATCTATTCGTTCAAAATAAATATTACCAACATATTCTACATTGTTATTATGAGTTTCAATTTACAAATCTACTTGACAAAATAATTTATTTGTAAAATTCCACCACCTAGTTGAGTAGTTGGTATATCGAGGTAAACTTTCTAACTCTTAGTGTAATTCTTTACGCACTTGTCTCTATCTTTGCCTTATTGAACCAATACTTCTAATCCATGTACTAACATTTCTAATAGGTGATGTTAAAAAGGGGGACATCAACCAATTTCTTATTGAGACATGTTAGTAATACCTGCACAACATCTAACATGCAAAAATTCACCCTTTACAATTGTTATGGACAAAAATCCGCTTTTAGTCAAGGACACGTGGCAGCAACCGATTTGCAAAGGAAGGAAAAAAAGGATTGATGATGTGGCATCATGTGGGCCACTGGATGAAAGCCAAACAAACACAATTACTTGTGTTTGTTGCACACACGCACAAAGAAAGGGGCAACAACCAACCCCTACTTTTCTGCAACGGGTGGAGGGAATCCAGGCGCAGAGTTAAAAGTTGTTGAAGACCCAAAGCAGCATATAAAAGGAGAGGAATAGCGTTTCAAAGGACTCATTCGAGACAAGCATCAAAACTCCACTGTGGCAATTGAATTTTTACTGTGAAAGGCTCTTACTTTGTATTTCCGTACTCAAACATTCGTCTCGATTATAGTGCAAAAGTTGGCGGGACTCCGACTCCCCCAGCAGTTTTTCCTACACCGGGTTTTTCGCGTCACCAAAATATCTTGCGTCAACCTTTACTTTCGTTTACATTTCTTTCGTTCGTTCGGTCTCATTCGTTCGCATTTAGGCCATCGATCAATCGCTTTAATCCACAACTAAAATCGATCACGTGGTAAAATTTTACCTAAACAACAATAATTTAAATTCATTGTTAAGATGGTCGATAGGTTTAGTATTGGTTATATGCCCGTAGCTTTATCAAATGAAATATAAAATAATTTGTTACTTGCATTCAACTCATTTAAAGTATTGTTAATATAGCTAGTATAAATCCCGTGGATAAATGCACGGTTTTCTTAKATCGGGATGTTAGAGAGCTTGACAAATAAAGATGATAAAATTTAGAGCGAATTTATATATTTAAACACTATGACTAAGAGATATTAAGTTAGAGTGTAATAATATATATTTATTAATAAGTTTATTATAATTAAATAATATAGTTTAGTTTAAAAAATATTATAGTGAATAAAAGATTATATGTTAATTAAAAGATAATAATTTAATAAAAAAGAAAGTCTTGTGTTCCTTTTCAAGCAAATTCCTTTTAAAGGGAAAATGTTTGAAAATTTTTATTCTCTTAATATATAGGAGAATTGTATATACTAAAAGTTGAGGATTTTCCTTCATGGTATTATAAGCAATTATGGACTTTTGCAATGTAAATTATCATCAATTCCATGTAGAATAATGTATAGAAACAGTTTACCACTTTTGATCAACCTAGATGGAGACATGGATCTCCATATCTAGATAAGATTAATGTATTCAAAACCCATCATCGAACACAAATGGTTATTGTGCCTCGACTTCTCTTTATATATAGTTCTTAAAAATTGGGGACAAGCTCGATCCCCACGAATAAGCTTTCATCAAATATTTAGGGGGTGTTTTGTTCAAAATGTCGGAATGGAGTGGATATGAATGAGATTTTATAGGGGATTTATTTAGAACCCATACATATTAATTTTTATTTGATTCACTTTATAGTTGTACTATGCAGGGGGAATGGAGTTTACTTGACCATGAAGACGAATATGAGATTCCAAGAGATTTGGTTGGAGTTAGAATTATCGAGTTTAACTCCAATTCAAAATGACTCAACTGAACACTAGAATTCAATCGAATCAATTTAATTCCATTCAAGCTCTCCCGACCAAACACCCTTAATTAGTTAATTGTGGGGCAACTTTGTTAAGTTAAATATTTGATTAATCTTTTATGGGAGCCGTAAGATTGAGACTAATTATATTTTACCGTAGTTAGAATCACGTACTTAGCACGAATAGGTTGTAAATGTCTCATATATTCTATTACGAAGTACTATATAATAATTTAGATTTTTTAGAATATTTGTAAACTGTAATTATCATAATGTAACTAAATTTATATATTATATTATAATTTTTCATGTAATTATATATTCTAATAGAACTTAGTACACGAAAAATAATTTATGTGTTTCTATATATATATACACACACACACATTAAGTTTAATAGCTATGTCAAAAAAATATTCTCACTTGATATAGCTATAATTCGTTTATTTGGTAGGTTTACATAGAGGTGATCATGGGCCGGGCTGGGCCGGGTTTGGGCCGGGCCGTATCTTTAAATTTAGCCCAAATATGCGGGCCGGGCCGGGCCGGGCCACAAGTGCGGGCCTTTTTCATTGGCCCAAGCCCGGCCCTTGCGGGCTTGAATGGGCTTCGGGCCAATTCGGGCTCAAATTTTTATTCTCTAGAGGGCTTTAGAAATCTTCATTTT
>VHZZ01001731.1:111593-129403 GCA_009801015.1 Silene noctiflora | reverse complement strand
CGGCCCAATATTATGAGTTGGCCCATGGGCTTCGGGCCGTGGGCTTTTTGGGCCTAAAATTGAGGCCCAAGCCCGACAAAAAATCGGGCTGGGCCAGGTCGGGCTTGCGGGCCTGGGCCATTTGATCAGCTCTAGGTTTACAATGTGATATTTGAGACACCAATTCAACTTCAGTAGTTCTATATAAGTAAGTATAAGCTTGTCTCGTTGAAAAAAAATTTCACCTAGATTATGGCTACTGTAGAACCTTTCAACTTTGTCTTAAAAACCACTACAATAGATGAATAGACCATATCGGTTTCTTTGTTAGTCAAAACTTGACATTAACAATGTTTTTCCCTTCAAGTGACCCTTTCCAATCCACTATTCTCATATTTTCTAATCATGTCAGTATCTTATCTTTAGATTTTCCCTTAAAAATCTCAGATCACCGTCAATATACATCCTTTGTGTAGAGATCACCACTACTCGATTCTACTCCGTTGAGATTTTTCTCACTTAAACTAAACACTCCTATGACCTCCTATTCACTACAACTAGTCTTTGTTTTGTTCAAGCAATTCAACTATATATATCTTGCTTCCAACTCTATTACACCATCACTCCAATACTCAAATGACAAAAACATACACTTCTATATAAAACCATTATGCTAATTGTACTACGTTAGTGACCAACGAACATGCAACTAAGTGTTGGAACTTTCCTTGATACCCCATAGGCCATAGCTATGCATGCAATACCATTTGTCTAAATACACATATGAGGATTTTGATTGCATGAAAAGATATATATTACTCCATGGCTTGTGTATCTCCTTATTAGGTTTAAGCTTTTTACATAATGTATTTGTTTTAGTAAACAGAAATGAGGTGATCGATATATACTAATTTATGCGGAAAAAATATCTTGTAAATGTAAATGAAATATATCAGTTCTCTTTGTGCATAATGTATTTGTTTTGATAAACGATTATTATTATATATTTTGTTTCTTAAATAAAAGATACCACTTGTAAAAGTTGTACTAGTAAATTTTAATACGAATATTAAATGAGTATCATTTATTGGCCACCAAACTTGACAAATAAAGTAAAAATTAATCAAAATTGGAATATTAAAAATATGCTTACCAAAGTAATCATTTTGAAAATATAATGACATCACAATAAATTTGATGGACAAAACTACCCATTACCAAATTCACTCCAAAAAAAAGTCAATTAATTCTAAAACTTTAAAATATTAATAATAATAATAATAATATAATCTTATAAAATTATTAAATAAAATATAAAAATTATAGGTGTAATGCGCATCACACACTAGTGTGCATTTTAGAATACTCATTTATTAAATACTAATACCATAAACGGCGCTTACTTTTTAACCACATTATACATTACACAAAGTTTTCATTTTTATTTCATTTTGGTAAGTTTATTTTCCCCCTTTCTTATTTAGAATCTTTTTAATTTCCCCTCACCAAAATTTTCAATTTTTTTTTTTTTTTTTTTTTTGAAAAATACCCATTTGCATTTTATGCTTGTTTTGATTTTTCCTACTTCAAATAATTATTTTATAAATTAATTAAGAATTAAATAGGAAAAATTAACTGGGTTTTTTCAGCATTTTTTTTAAATTTTTTTTCCTGGTCATAGATTTAGAAATAAAGCTGAAAACTTTGATCTGGTGAAGTCTTGAAGAGGATCTATGCTGTGTTCATCTTTTTTCTGCAGTTGTACTGTTAGTAAGTTCAATTAATCTTTATTTAGGAATATTTTTTTTACCTATTTTTACCACTTTAAGTAGATATTTCTGCTATTTGTTAGCTGTTAAGATTAATAAAATTCTGGGTTTCTGTTGCATTGATTTTGTTATTATGTACTGCGATCTTGCTGATAGTTGACAACTTGGTTAATTTTTGTTGGTTAATTTGTTGTTGTTAGAATTAAGTATGTGTTCTTCATGATTATAGTGATTGAATTCATTTATTCATTTATTGTTTGATTTATATGTGATGTAGTTATGATACTTGAATTAGTTTGATCAGTTTTCGGGTTTCGCGTAATTGGGCTGTTAATTTTACTTGATGTTCTGCTCTAGATCTGGTATTAAGGGTTTGGTGTACAATGTTGAGATGCACCTTAAATAATGTGAGCTATTCTCAATTTTAGGGCTGTAACTGTTATTGCTTTCTTTAAACGTGAAGTATCTGGCATTCTTCTCTAGTTGCATTTTATAGAGTTGTAACTGTTATTGCGAATCGGATTATGTGGCCTTTGTTTTTCGATTTTTCTGTTTCATTAAGTGAGAAGGGGTTTTGGTGGATGACCGATTAGTTGTGTTAATATAACGTAAGACCGACTTATTTAACTATTACCCTTCTGAAGACGGTCTTTTCATACGAGGATTTGTGTTAATGTAATGACCGGTGAGTGTTTTTTGGGATCTTTTTTTTTTTTTTTCATTTGGGTTTGATTTAAGTGCAGATAATGTAGACATGGGCTGGTAGCACCACTCGTTGTCAGTTTATTAAAGGCTGTCTGTGGTCCTTATTCTCACTGAAGTCTTACATCTGATCTGAGGTTTTGAGTCTTATCATGGAATCAAAGAAAGAAGAGGCACTTGTAGCCAAACAGCATGCCGAGAAGCGATTTGCTGAGAAGGACTTTTTGGGTGCCAAGAATTTTGCTTTAAAAGCTCAAAATTTGTTTCCGGAATTGGAGGGAATTTCACAGATGGTTGCCACATTTGACATATATGTTGCATCCGAGTGTAAAGTCAATGGAGAGATTGACTTCTACTCGATTCTCGGGTTGAAACCGACTGCTGATAGGTCAATGATCAAGAAACAGTATAAAAGACTGGCGGTTTTACTACATCCCGATAAGAATAGAACCATAGGAGCTGATGGTGCTTTTAGGTTTGTTTCCGAGGCTTGGACTCATTTGTCAGATAAGGCCAAGAGAGCTTCTTATTACCTGAAGAGGAATGTTCAGCTGTCTTCTGCAGTGGTAGCTGGGGGTTCATATCCCGAGTATTGTAGCAAGTCCTGTGTTCCTCCTACCTTTTGGACTGTCTGCACTTCTTGTCAGGTTCAATATGAGTATCTAAGGAAGTATGTTAACAAGAGACTCTCTTGTAAGAATTGTCGAGGTACATTCATGGCCGTGGAATTGGGTATAGCTCCTATTAATGGTGCGTACCCTGTTTCTCCAACCCAATGGTCATTTACCCCTGAAAATGGTCACACTAGTCATGGATTTAGCACTGTAATTGTCTCGGGAAATGGGATTCCGACACATCATTCTGGACATAGTTCCGAGTATGTTTCAAATATGTCATTTCAGTGGAGCACGAGCCCAGGGACTTCAAATGGTACAGTCTATAAGCCCAACGGGTGTCCTAGTAAACCTGGTAGAAAGCCAAAAGCAGAAGTCAACCTTAATGGGAATGGATCAGTTGGTTTAGGTCAACCTAATGGCGTGAAGGTTACAAGACCATATAAGAGAAGGAAGGTCGAGCCTGGAGTCGTTAGGGAAGCTGTAATCCCCAATGATAATGGATGTAGTGTGCCCAAGTTCTCTGTCACTAATGAATCATCAGTAAGGCGGCCCATCCCCCCACTTTTAGATAATAGAGCCTTGCTGATCGAGAAAGCAAGAATAGCAATAAACAAGAAATTGGAAGAGATCAAGCTGGCTAAAGCGGAGAACGCCCAAAAACCTCAATCTGGAGATGCCCGGAAAAAGCCCAATCCCTATTTGGAGCCCAACAAACTCGGGCCTGTCACCCTTACGGTTCCAGACTCCGACTTTCATGATTTTGACAAGGATCGGACAGAGGACTGTTTCCAGCCAAAGCAGATATGGGCATTGTATGATGAAGAAGATGGCATGCCACGCGTTTATTGTCTGATCCGACAGATTCTTTCGGTAAATCCCTTCAAAATCCACATCAGCTACTTGGGTTCTAAAACTGACACCGAGTTTGGTGCTGTGAATTGGTTAGACTGCGGGTTCACTAAGTCATGTGGACACTTCCGCGCTACAAATTCGGACATTGTTGAAGAGGTCAACATGTTCTCTCATCCCTTGCCCCAGGAGAAGGCGGGCCGAGGAGGATGTGTCAGGATCTTCCCTAGAAGTGGGGACATATGGGCAGTATACCGAAACTGGTCACCTGATTGGAATAGGTCAACTCCTTATGCCGTCAGGCATCAGTATGAAATGGTGGAGATCCTCAACGACTACTCTGAAGATTACGGGGTATCAGTTACCCCACTTGTGAAGGTCGAGGGCTACAAAACAGTGTATACAAGGAAAACCGATAAGGACGCAGTTCGGTGGATCACAAGGAGGGAAATGGTCAGGTTCTCTCACCCAGTCCCGTCTTGGTTGCTCAAAGAAGTTAATGGTTTGCCTGAAGGGTGCTGGGACCTTGATCCCGCTGCTACTCCAGACGGTCTGCTCGGGACGGTCAATGACATGGAGGTTGAAGAGAAATGTCGCAACTTAAACACACTTAAATCTGACAAACCCGTTGAGACTGGCGGACCTTGGAGCAAAAACTAAGAGGCAAGGTTCAAAACCTTTACCTGAAGTATTTATCAATCAACCATTGAACCCAGAGACGCCAGAAGCGAAGTTTATGTACTAAATGTATATGAACGAAAAAAAATCGCGATGGACTGTAGATGGATGCTTGTACAAGCATGTTGTTGTTGTGATGAGTTGTTGATTAAGGTGTTTAACATACTTTATAGAGAAAAGATTATGATAATTAGGGCAGGGAGTTGATGATAGGAAATGAGTAGAGTAGCAGTAGCTGGCTGCTTAGAAAATCAATCTGCAAGATTTGAACTCAAAAGATTTTAGAGGGTTCATTGTTCTTAAGTGGGTGCTATGCTTATGTAGCATTTACTGCATTTTATATTTTTAATCCATTTACTTTTTCTCACAGTTTTTTTTTTTTGTTTTTGTTTTTGTAATTTAGCTGTAAGACTTCATGAAAAATTTCCTCCCTTCTTGTAGCCCTTCTCGCGGTGGTGCTTTATAATTTATAGCGATGATTTAGACTTTCTCTTCGTAGTCTCTTGTTTTCTTTCTGTGAATTTTTGCTGGGTTGCACTCGTTTGTCCTTGTCTCATCGGTACTTTGGCTATGGCCTGTGAGTCATTTCATTACGTTTTTGTTATAAATATATACTCCGTACAAGCTATTTCTTCTCATAAGCGACAAAGGTAGGAAATGACTGGGACGGAGGATCTGCTTTTTCATAACTTCGAGATTTCATTTTGGTTACCGATTGTACATCGATGTGATACCTGAATATTCCATTTTTGACTATAACATAATTCACCCAGAAAGGTTGCATCCGATACTCGTGAATTTATTTTGGTACGACCTTTATAACCGAGCATAAGTAGAATAGAATAATTTAGAACACGCTAATAGTCAAGTCTGAGTAACATAATATAGAGCTCACTACACCGTTCTTCGTAGGTGAATTAAATTGTACTCGTATCAAACTTCTTGTGTAAAACAATCGAAGTCTATAATTAAACTTGTAATAGTCGAGTTGAGTAATTGAAGTGGTCGATTATAAACAAATTTAATAGTGACATCAAAAAATTCTGTAGACAGCATTGCAGCTGTATGAAGGCAGCACAGAATCGGAAAGAGTAAAATGGATCAGTAAATCTCCTAAGAAACCGTCTCTCACTAGATTTGTGAATACGTGAGTAGATGTATGATTTCAAGGGAGAGATTCAAAGTGGCAGTTGCCGTAACCTGTAAGGCAAATACAAGAAGTTGTGTCAGTTACAAAGCCTAAAATTGTTGTCACACGATTCTAGCCTAAAGTAGAATTAATACCAAAGTGTATGTAACACGTTTTTTCTATTATAACTTTATTAATTAATAATGGCCTAAAATATAAACCCAACAAACAACATCACAAAAGAGTCATTAAGAAAAGAAACCACCTTGATAGAAGGAAGACATATACAAAAGTTGTTATTTGTTTTGAAAATATATAGACTATACATCTAATATACTACAATTAGTGGTGTAGTTTTTTAATTTTATAATAAATTTTTTGAGTTTGTTTTAAAGATTATGATCTTTAGCATAAAGTTTCTAAATTCATTTTAAACATCTAAGGTCTCGTTTGGTTACCCGTTGGAATACAATTCCACCGGAAAATCGAATTCATGGGAATTAAGCTCCCCATGAAATTCACGTGAATTAGCTAAATCCGTTTGTTTGCCAATGTAGAAATTCAATTACACCGGAGTTTGCAATTACCTAGGAGGGACTAGGTAATCCAACTCCTMCATTGTGGAGGAGTTGGAAACTCCTTGGAAAATGAAATGCCTACATTATGGCAAAAAAATGGTAACCAAACAAGTTCCCATTTTGTAATTCATGGGATTTTTTCAATTCCCATGATTTACAAAGGGCAAACAAATGAGGCCTAAGTTCAAAAAATTACACTATAACTCAAAACAAAAAAACGGTACATATAAATTGTTGGGGTTAGATGTTACACCAAACTTAAGTGCGCCAGTGCGGTGATATGATATATGTTCCTTTTTTTCTTTGTTTTAGCACGAGTTATCATCCCTAGAAAGTCATATTATTATGGTTGTGCATTGCATATGACAAAATTTGTCTAGTAACATATGAGAATTAAGATATCTCGTAAATAATTCCTTACTCTGTTTTAGTGGAAGGTACAAATCAAATTACTAAGCTATTATATTTGTAATCTGTAAATTAAAATTACTGTGTTTTTGTAAACCAAAACAATCACTTTCCAACCACTGATCTTGGCTATTAAAACTAAAAATCATTAAATTGCAGTAAATGCGAATTTAAAATCTATCCGAATAACCTTTTAAATTCACATTTGTTTGCAACCAAAAAAACAAAATGGTCCAGTTAGGACCTTAGGGCTAACATGTGACACAAGGCCCATCCTTAAGGCACATGCTTGAATCTTGACCTTTGCCCACTTGATCCATGTGGATGTCATTTTGTAGGCCGCAAGTCTGAAGACGGATATATCCGTCACAAGCTGAGACGGATCAAGTAATTCTGAAGACGGTAGATAAGACAAAAGCAGAATGCTACTACTTAGGCATTCTTCGTTTGTCTTATCTACCCACTTGGGTATTAATTGACCTGTCTCCAGCTTGTGACAGATATACCCGTCCTCAATGAGAATTTGTGTTTTGTAAGAAGCCTTCCAAGACCTTTGTTCCATTTTCTTTACGCAAATAAGTTATTTGTGATGGACAAAATTCGTCACAAGCTTGTGCCGTAAGACAAAAAGACCTATGAAAGGGACGAGTGGGAGGACAAGTAGAAGAGGGTTGTGAGAGGTCATAAGCAAGACGAGCGGTTTTCTTTCATCTTTAACTTTTTAGACGAACTTTTTTGAGTTTATGACTAGGAATTGGCTATAGTTCTTTTGTTTGTGTTGACCATGATTATCACAATCTCCTTCGAGTACCCGTCTGGGCACATGATTATCACAATCTCCTTCGAGTACCCGTCTGGGCGTTTTTTTTTTTTTTTTTTAAGCGTGGATTAAACTCCTAACCACTTATTTAAAATATAAGAGTTTTTACCATTCACACCTATCGAATTTAGTTAGGATTTGGCTATAGTGAAGTTTCATACATCGATGCATCTCACATAACATTCGTGATACAGTCAATATGTCGTTACTCGTCACATAATGTTAATGCACCCCCTTAAACTCATGTTAATTTGAAAAACTTTATGACAGTTAGACAACCAATTAAAGTTGGCAAAATGATGTAATCTAAAATAAAGAAAAACAGAGTAAGATAAAGATAAACGTACTCGGATCGAGATCAGTGATAATGGCAGCACCATTGAAGTAGCAACTAGCACCTTGATGCTTAAACTTTTGAAAGTAACTATTGAAGGCGTAAGAAGCATGGTTTTGAGCCGTGTTGGGAAAATAACAAGGTTGATTCTCTTGTATCATACTGCAATCTGCACCACCATCTGCTCCACAAGCCCAATTCGTTGCTCCTATCAGTACATCATCTGGTGTCTGTACGTCTACCACGCACCATTGTGGCGGCAATTCTCCATCTCCTATAATAATCCATAAAATGCATCGTCAGATGTCAATTAACTTAGTTGGTAAAATAGTAATGAAATGTAGAAAGAGAGTTATTGAAGTAGATACCTGAAATCAGTGGAACTACAATGAGGAAGAGCAGAGGAATGAATATTTTCAAGGAAGGGAGAGACATTGTGTATGATATAAACGGATGAAGTTTGATAGGATGTAGCTTGGACACTCTCGTTTATATAGCATGCTCATTTGTGACAGCTTGTGACCTCTCACAAGCAATAAATAGGTGGAAGGGGGCTTGTGAGAGGTCACAAGCAAGACGGTTTGTTCGTAGAGTATACTATTATTAACTTGGTAGTTTGGACACTCTAGTTTGAAAATTGAAATAATGTAAATTACTGTATTTGTGTGAACGTAAATCTGAAAACGTAGAAAAAAAGGAGACACCGACATGTAAAATGAAGGCAGTCAGTCGGATTAGATTCAAATTCCAGGTTGGCCATGATCTCTAAAGTTTAGCACACGTTAAGGCATAATAATGCTCAATTGCTGAGTATAGAAAGCGAGTCTTCTTAGTAAATCAAATCTTTGCCTGCAGAGATTAAAGACTCATTTTGTGATTAGTCAACTCTCATAGTGTATAATTTCTCTACCTTATTACTCCCTCCGCCCCGGTCATTTGTTGTCCTTTTTCATTTTTGGGTGTCTCAGTCATTTGTTGTCCTTTCTATTTTAGGATAACATTTGATGAGTAATTTGATCTTTCACCTTCTATTTAGTCCACTTATCATGTTATAATTGATTTCCTCCTTTTTCCTTGGTCTTTGTGCCAAAACCAAAGGACAACAAATGACTGGGACGGAGGGAGTATGATTTATGTCCATGGTTGTCCCAGATATTTTTGGTGTCCTGTGCTTAATTTTAAAAGTAGGTCCTTAAAAATATGAGTTATTTCATGGGGATAATTCATCATATGTCCTCTCTTCTCATATTAATCTATTCTAACTTTAACTGAAAATAATTTTATTTGTGACGTCATTTAACTTATAGCAGACTAACCCCATTTTTGACCTGTTATAACCGGTTTCTAAACAAGTGACCATGTAAGTCCCATTACCCTTCTACTTTTCTGTTTAATCTTTATCACAAATTCTCATTTGTGACGTGTGTGAACACGTCACAAGCTTTGTGACGTGAGACAAACTTGCAAGTGGGAGAGGCAAGTGGAAAAAGGTTTGTGAGACGTCACAAGTTTGTGACCGTCACAAGCAAGACGGGTTGAATCTTTATATCTTCCATTTCCAGTTCTTCTTGTTCATTTCTTCAAATCTTCTGATTATTCTCTCTTACTTCTTTTTCTTTCTTAATTTATTACTCTCTTCTTTTTCAAAGTTGTTGAGTAATGAGTGCATCATCTTCTTCATTAAAATCAAGAACAACATATGGCACGAATAATGTGTTGTGCAAACAGAAAATTCCTGCGGTTGTGAAAACGGTGAAGCATGGTGTGGATGTGGGAAGGAGATTTTATGGTTGTCCTCTTTGGTCGGTAAGTTATTTTAAATCTTAATTTTGATTTGGATTTACTATTTTAGGGTTTTACTGGGTTCATTGTTTTAGGGGTTTAATGGGTTTATTATTTTAGGGTTTTACTTCACATTATGAAGTTGTTATTTTGTAGGATAATTGTTGTAGGTATTTTCAGTTCTTAGATGAAAGCAACACAGTGTCAATTGATACATATGAGAAGAAGATGGTAGAAGAGAAGATGTTGAAATTGAAGATAAAGAATGAGATACTGAATTAGGAAGTGGTGAAATTAAAATTAGAAGTAGGAAAACATTGTAGATGTGAAAAATTTGGAATGATTATGTTAACTCTATCTTGGGTATTTTTTGCAATTTATTGGATAGTTAAGAATGGTGTATGAAGTTAGCTTATGGATTTGAATGTAATGTACAATTGCCTTGAATTGATTATGTACCAAATTCTGTATTCAATAAGAAATCATTGCAATGCCAAGTTCCAAGTTTTATTCCCGCCTTAATCATTGATCAAAATATACAAAATTTTTGTTTGCATCAGTGACATAAACTGTGAGCAACAATGTTTGACAAAATGGCTGTCATAAAGTGACAACAATGCTCAATGGCCTGATACATAAACTGGCAGACAGAATTCATTGCAGCAAGACACATTACATAACTATTGTCCTATAGTACAACTAACATCAAACGAGAAATCACAATTGGTTGCTTGAGACTTGTGTTGTTGGCTAGCTGCTGGATTGAGTACCAGATTGGTCCATTGTTCTAGTCCCTCCTGAATTGTTAGGGTTGTTGGTGAAAGCATTCCCCTCCCCATTAAACAAAATTCTTATTCCTCTTGGTAGCTGCAGTAAAACCAACATTTACATCAAAATATTATTATGAGAATGTGAAAAGAAGTTTGCTTATGGATTTGAAAAGCTTAAATATCAACAATTAACAAACACTTACCCTTCCACCTCTGGCCCCTAGCTCCTCTTGCAGCACCTCTGGCCCCTCTTCTTGCAGCAACTCTGCCTCCCCTACTGAAGGTTGTGCAGTAGCTTCATTAAGATCTTGCTCTATGTCGGTGTTAGGAGTGTTGAACTTTCTTGGTCTGCCTCTACCTCTTTTAGAAGTTGGTTCAGACATAGTGGTACCTTTATTAGGACATTTTCTCTTATTTTGCTCCTTGGACTTGCATATAGAACGAGTCATTTGAAGCCCATCTTTAGTTAGCTTCCCACTTCTCTTAGGATCCTCATGTGGATCCTTTTTTTTTTTTCCTAGGCCTTCCTGGACCAACCTTAATGGGTGATGGAATAAGTGGGGCATCTACTTTAGGCAAACAAACATAGTGTCAAAAGGGGGAAATGGGAAGAAAATAGATAAATGGAGGAATTATGTCTTAATTCGCCATTTTTTATACAATGAATATCGATTGTTTGTAGATTATAAACATTCCCAGTTTTCCATGGTTGATAATATTTGGAACAAATTTGAAATAAGATTTCTCCGAGTTGTTTAAAGTATATAAAGGGTTTTATATGGTAAGAGTAACAACATTTTTTCATTAAATATCGTAAAAATGAGAATATACTTGAATATCTCATGTGAATATATAGTTAATCTTACCTTATCTGGGTTATTAATGTGTGTTCTTATGACACATATTAAAAAAACCCAAATAATTATGACCGTTCGATACTTAGATCCATTCTTTCAAGGAAATAAAGAGAATCCAGATCGATCAATTCCGCAAAATGATTCGGTTACACTTAGTGTATGAATCTTCTTTACACTACTAATAAATTTTCAACATGTGGCGGTATCTATCATCTAATCATGTAGTGAATTTGAAGAGATTTGAAGAAAATTAAAGATAATGTCTTATATCTTATACTTATATAACTAGTACAGATCCCGCGCCATTGCGCGGTATATAGAGTTTTTATTTTTTTAGTGTATTAAATTTGCACACCATAAATATTTAATATTTCTCTCTTTTATATTTTGATATGAAAAAAAATTGAAATGGAAAACGAAAACTAATTAAAGAGAATTAAGTTAAGGTGTGATTTTTTTTAAATGATTTTTTTTGTCACGAAACTAATAGTAAATACTAAATATGTGTCAAGTTATTATCTGCTGTAATATATTATTGCATTATTAAAAAAAATTAACAACATCTACAGTAATATATTATTACATTATTCAAAAATTCAGCAACATCTACAATAATATATTATTGCATTATTCAAAAAATTAGCAATTTATAGTTTATAGTTTAAAACCAATTTTAATTTATTTTAATGAAAAACTCATAATTATGAATTTAATTAAATGATTAGAGTTTAATTATAAGAATATATTCATTGAAAATATAATAATGTAATGAAATAAAGTTTTACTTATTGCCTTATTCAGATAGATGCTTTTTGGAGGGAAAACTAAGAGAATTTTTATTCTCTTAGTAGTAAGGGGGATTTTACCCATCTTTTCCCTTTTAATAAAAAACAAGAAACATATTACTATATTACTTTCCACTAAATTTTGTTTTAATAAGAGTAATTAATGTTTTTACGGTGTACTGCTGTAACACCCCGATTATCCGGCCAAGATAATCGAGGCATTACCATCTCGGTTGCCCGAGATAGTGTTTCAAAACTCCAATTAAAATAACATTTTATTAATAATATAAGTTTAATGATTACATTTCAACATAATTAATAAATACAACTCGTCCACTATCTCATATCTACAACTCGGCTCCAAACTCATAGCGCGGCCTCAAGTCCCGTATGCAACATAACCTGAAATTTACCTGCTCCCCATATAATTGAATATATCATATGGATCGACACATGCCACCCCGGAAATAGGTGACAAATAACATAAGCCACAAACGGCTAGTTTCGTTAATATAAACATATAAGATGCAATCATAACATGCAAATATGATATATGACAATTCTATGCGTGAGACAAAACTATCAACTCCACAACACCGGTACCGGGACACACCCAACCGTACCCACAACCCGGTGACGGCACCGCAGCACCGCCCACCAAACAGCCGGACCGCAGTCCGTAAAAAGGTACTCTGGACACACCGGTGGTACCGGGCTCGAGAGCGACTCAGATCCCCTGTCAGACGACATGACTCAACCTAATGATGTCCCTCCATAACTCAAGTCATTAACGTGCACATCCCTCTTGGAGTGAGAAGCTCCAAGAGACGACTCAATCTGAAGACGGTTTCCCAACCGTCTCCCGTCTCCAATACAATCACCACTCCGCCAACATCAACCTCCATCAAGAAAATACAACTCATACACATGCAATTATGATACAATTCTATCTATCAACCTTTCATTTGATTATCTACCAACATACCATGACATATTCATGAACCCAAGAACCAAATGCTCAAACCAATACCACCGTTACTATATGAAGTACAATCCCTACTCATTCATGACTCCATATCAACCATGCTTACCATATGAATGCAAGACAACTCATTTCATGAAACCAAATGATAGATGCACACACAAGGCTAACTATAGCATCGAAACTGTGTAGGATTAACCTACCTTTTAACATCTTCAACAAGCTATACAAATCCAACTCAATTCTGCCTCATAAAACCGTCTCATCCTACAATAACCATATAATAACTATTATAATACATTCTATACTACCATACTAACTAAAACCCTTTATTCATACTCACTAATTCCCCACTAATCTAATTAAAGTCACTAATAAACGAAATATACAACCCCCCCTCAAAAGTTAGTGTTAAAGGAGATGTTTAGATCTAGTTACAAAGTGAAAGGATAGCGAGTGAGGTGTGCTAATCTTTTATCCAAGCTTAGACTCCATAGAAACAGGGTTTAGGATGATTTTAGAGAGAAGGAAGAGAGCTTGGAGAGAAAGGGGAAGAATGAGAAATGAATTAAGGTTAGGGACGATTTGGCTAATTATCGCGTACTAACAGTGTCACTCGGTCGAGTGGCTGGTTCACTCGGTCGAGTGCTACCTACTCGGTCGAGTGAACCACTCACTCGGTCGAGTCAACACCACTTGGTCGAGTAGACCATCTACTCGGCCGAGTGCACCCTACTCGGTCCACTGATAGCTTACTCGTTTCACTTCCACACTTCACTAGGTCTAGTTTAAGCTCCACTTGGTCTAATATAAGGTCAAGTCTTACTCTCGTATGACTCTCACGCATCTCAAGGCTTCCGTACGAATCCCAAAATATTCGGGTATTACAACTGCAATCTCCACCTTTCCTCCTCTACCACTATCCTTTCCCCTTATCGCAACTTCCCTCAGCCACCACCACACTGATACCGGCAACCCAGGCACACGTCTTCTCTCATCATCATCATTGTTGTACTTTCAGCCATCCCCTACCCATCCCCTACACCACCGAATCCCGCCGCACAACCACTGAACCACACCCTCCCTTGAAGCCAATTGTGATGTTATTTATCTGAAATTCTTCTCATTACTTGGTAGATCTAAGTTTTAAATTGAAATTTCACAATAAAAAAAAAAGGAAGAAGAGTAATGGGTGGCCAGTGGCCATGGTTTGTCTGTTTGATGGTGGTGGAAAGATCGTGTCGTCGTTATTGATATAGGTAAGGCGGCAAGAACGGCGACGGTATGGGAATCAACGTTGTAGTTGAAGAAATCCCGGAGATGGAGGTGACTGGGTGAAGGAGGCGTTCACCGGCGACATGGTTGTGGTGTGTGGTGCTTGGCGCAAAGCCGACGGTGTTGTTAAGGGTTGCATACTTGCATGTTTGGTGAGTCATGGTAAAAAATAAACCAAATACTCCGTAATACATAACAAAAGAAATAATTAAAAAAGATTAACGGAATACCAAATTTTCTCAATATTTTGGTAGCATCAAATCTTACATATTTAGGAAGATACTAATTAAGATTAATTTTCAGATTTTAAATTTGATCTTTAAATTTTTGGCTCTCAAATGGAATAAAATCAAAGATTCTATCTTATATCCACCATTGATACGTGTCATAAGGTTACTTGTAATGTACAGAAAATTCAATACAAGTGTAACGGTAACCTTTTCGGATCAATTCCCATCGATTTACTGCTCCCACCATCGTACTCATCTTCTATCAAAAAAAAAACTGTTGTTTTAATCTCCAAATATCTGAAAAAACTAACTAGATGGAACTCAATTGTTTACCTGCCGATTTGCTTTGCGAAATCCTAAAAAGGGTTCCTGCAAAATCATTACTACAAATCAGATGTGTTTGCAGATATTGGTATTCTCTAATTAATTCTTCTGATTTCATTTCATTACACCTAAATCACACCAATCTTCATAACAACCCTAAAATTCTCTTCAGACGAATGCCCATCCCTGAATTCAAGGAAACATACACCTTACACCATGACAATCAACATTTCAATTCAATTGAATCCCTTTATTTCCCTTTCAAAAGTAAAAGTGAATGTTTTGTTATTCTGGGTTGTGTTAATGGGATTGTTTGTTTATGGGATTATAAATCTGGGATTGTTTTATTATGGAACCCTAGTATTAGAAAATGTTACATTCTTCCCGATTCATGTGGTTCTAAATATCCCCCGGGTCGTGTTTTCGGGTTCGGGTTTGATGTTTTGACTAATGATTATAAAGTAGTTAGCAGGTTTGACGATGATCGTAATTGTGTGTTTTCTCTTAGGGAAAAATGTTGGAGAAAGATTGAATTTGTACCCAATTGGAATACCCGGTCTCGGCCTCGAACTGTAGGAGGACTTATTCATAGGGTTACTGCATTAGATGATCATAGTATGAAGCTTGTATCGTTTGATTTGAGTTCTGAGTCGTGTTCCGAGTTTGCCTGTCCTGATGAGGTTAACAATGTGTTTCCTCCTACTGAAGTAGAGTTGTCGATTTTCCGGGATTCTCTTGCGCTGATTCATACTCTAGATTTTAGGAAAAGTCACATTTGGGGATTATTAGAGAATGCCGGAATTAAGTCATGGGTGAAATTGTTTACGCTGGACCTTGATACGACTAGGTTGCAGCAATTTGTAGTTGGTTTTACTAAGAATGGACTTGTGGTGATGATGGGGAAACCTGGTGCCGTGGTAGAGCCAATTGTAGACAATCCTGTAATGGTGAATCTGGAGCTATCTCATCGCGAATATCATTGGCACGTAGAATCATACCAAGAGAGTCTGGTTTTACTTCAAGAAGGTGTTGATATTGCCCTCTCACCTCAAAATTTTGGTGATGACAAAAAGGGTGGTATAGTAGACGCTCCAGTGACGATTATCATTGATTTGTAAGATTCAAACGGAAGTAATTGTTACAAGGGTAATGGTGTGTGCGAAAATGGAAGAAAATGGAGCTAAGTTGTGGTAATGAGGGTAATATTTACATCACAAGAAATTAATAGATTTCCCTGTCTCTCTTTTTGTTCCATCCGATACCACCACTTTCTTCCTCTTTCCCTTTGTTTTGAGCTCCATTACTATGTTAACAATTGCCCTCATCGCAAGCAAGCCATCAGAAAAGCTCGTTGTCAGTGCTTTTGTCTATGGGCTTTGCTCTTTGATGTAGCAATGTGAACTAGCTTACTGAGTGTCATTCATAGCGTGTGCTATATGTGTGGCAGACCCTGTTCTTGTGAAGTCGTATTTGTAACGAATTTTTATTAAGGATTGTAGGCGGATGTGGAGATAGCTAGTGACACTGAGCTACTCAGTTGATACATGCATGTTTTAGGAGAAAATGTCGAACGTTCCTTGATTGTTTGTTTGATGTTTATGGCAGTGTTTTCAGAGAATGTTGCGTATAATACGGAGTAATGTTTAGTTCCCACTTATATGATAATACTAACTACTAACATTATCAAAGCAACTTAAACAACAAAGTCTGGGAGCCCTCTATACAGTGGTCTCTGAACGTGTCACTATCCCCAACGACTTTCTGATGGCAAAGTTTGTTTGCAGTCTTCAGGCCACTCTTTGGCTGTTTCCGCATGCCACCCATCATATAGCATGATGGTCGAAGTGAAATATTGTCATAGATCAGGGTTCCTGTGTGATCCAAGTACTGGAGGTGGTAAATAGCGACATTTTAAAAAAAGAAGGCAAAAAATTTCTGCAGCCAGGATTTGAACCTGGACCTTTGAGCATTAAAGATTGGCCGGAGTGCTACTGCAGCACTTCAATTTTGTGCTACCACGAAACCAAAGTCCAAATAATAAACAGCCAGCCTAGGCATGTTGTGCTTTGCTTTCTTTTTCATTGTATATATACTCCATAAGACCAGAACGGATTAGTTTAGAGGTTCTTATCTAAGACGGTCTTATATAAATACTCAACTCATAATAATAGGTTCAATTAAAATACTTTATATACTCTTCATATAGGAGTATGCATTACAATGACAAACTGATAACATGAAGGCTGCATCAGAACATTTCGGCTTCCCTTGGCATTTCAAACTTGATCACAAGTCGGTATTAGTAGCGATGCTTAGTCGAGAAGACGACAACTCTATCTAACATCCTCAGATTCCTAATCAACTCTATCTAACATCCTAACCCCAACTTCAAATCATCCTACTCAATAACTATACAAGCATTCCGGTAATATGGCCACTGTAGGCTCGGAGGTGTTTGAGTATACATACAGTGAGGACTATGATGACACAAAGAAGCAAGCTACGGCTGAATAGAGTTGCTCCTCTTCGAAAGGTTTAGACACGTATCCATCCATCCCACTCTTCATGCACTCTTCATTTGTGGCTTGAATGACATCGGCTGTCATTGCCAGTACCGGTGTGTGCCAGGGAATCTCCTGTCCTTCTACTGAGACATCATCGATATCAAGTTTCTCATTAAACTCACTTTCCTTGAGACGAATTTGTCGTGTAGCTTCAAACCTAAAAGGCAGGCAATCAACACTAGGGACATGAGCAACTTTTATCAATTATGACCCATTAACTAACGAGTAAGTCTCAGGTGAAACTGTCTCGCGTAAAGATATTGTGAAACTAATAATCATCCTACACTGAAAGTTACGGAATATTAATTAGGGAAATGGCATCTATTACCCATCCATTTCTGGCATTTGAAGATCCATGAAGCAAGCATCGAATCCATG